>PVJO010031376.1:0-14400 GCA_004026905.1 Hystrix cristata
GACACACATGTTTAAATACCGCATAGTTCTCTGGTGTGAGAAACTGAAGTGTAAATAAAGACTAAAATGTATTATAATGGGAAAGGGAAGAAAGTGTCCAAATGGGAAAAGGAACAAGGGAGGGGGAAAGGAAGAGAGGGAGAAGAGAAATAAGAAATGGAAGGAAAAAATGGAAACAAAACCTTTGTAAATAGGGAAGGAGGAGGGGGTGAGCGGAGGGGAACAGGAAAAAAAGAAGCAACAAGGTATATCATGTACAGGTACAAATCCCCAGTGATGAATGTTATCAATATGTATATCGAAAATGTACCATTAAAATAAAATTAAAAAAAATACCTCTAGATATTTCAACACTTTTCTCTTTTTTTACAGATCAACTATTCAAAAGTTGTAACAATACATAGGCTTGAGCAACATAATAAATCAGGTGTACCCAACTGAAAATGCTACAATACATGCCAACAATTACAGCAGAACACATTTACTAAGATATAACATATAAGAGACTATAAGGCAAATTTCAATATTAAAATCAGAGTATATTATCTAATCAAAATCCAAGAAGAAATCACACACACACACACACACACACACACACACACGCACACAATATGTAACTGAATGAAAATGAAACCATGGCCTAAAGATATATTTGGAAACTGAGATTCTGCTAAAGATAGGCCTCCACAGAAATTTATAGATTCAAGTGCTGATTTCATAAAGGAGAGGTCTATAATCAATGATTTAAGCTTCTACTTTAAAAGGACACAAAAAGAACAAATCAAACCCTAAGTAAGTACAAGGAAGAAAATAATAAAGGGTAGACCAAGTACGCAGACCAAATAAACAGAAAATGAGCGAAAAATAGCAAAAAAATCAATGCAAACAGGAGCTGTAAATTAATAAATTTGCAGCTACATTAATCATAATGAAATACAAATTACAAATATCAAGAATGAATGGGATGTATCATCTTACAGACTTTAAAAAAAGCAGATTATGAGTGACTATATACTAACAAATATCACAATTCAGCTGAGAGAGAGTTATACTGTAGTGGAAAGACTCAGAAGATCTAGAAAATGTTACCTGATGTCTAATAAAAGATTTTAATCAAAACCTTTCCCCTAAGAAAACTGCAGGGTTACATGACTTTATTTGTGAATTCCACAGAACATTTAAAGAACAAATAACATTAACCTTAGATTACAAATTCTTCTAGAAAACAGTACTTACCAGTTCATTCTATAAGACTAACTTTATTCTGATACAAAAATTAAATAAAGACTTTAAAGAAAGCTACAAGCCAAACAATTTTTAAGGCAAATTGGGCCGAATATTCATATGGGAAAGAATGAACCTCAACCTCTATCTCATACCATACATAAAAATTAACTCGAAATGGATCACAGCTCTAAATATAAAAGCAGAAAGCATAAAATTTCTAAAGGAAAATATAATAGAATGTTTTTACAGTCTCAAAGTAGACATCTCAGGACATGAAAAACATAAACCATAAAAGAAAAAATTTTAATTGAATTGAGCTGAAATTAAAAAAAAATTTAAAAATGAATAGCAAGTAGCAGGCAAGGAGAAAATGTTGACATTATGTATCTCTGATGAAGACTTTTACCCAGAATAAATAAGAAAAAAAGACAACTCTTTAAAAAGAGGGTAAGATTCAAAGAAGACAAAAGAATAAGCACCTGAAAAGATGCTTACTATCACTACCATCATTATTTATCATGAAATACATGATCAGCATATTAAAATAACAGGATACTGCCAAAATGCATAATAATGGCTAAAATGTTTTAAATGATTTATAATAACAAATGTCAGTGAGGACTGAGATAATCAGAACAGTAATGGACTAGTGATGGAATGCCAAATGACATAGATACTTCAAAAACTGTAATAAAAAAGGAACTTCTAGACTATGAGCAGTACATCTGAAGAGAAATGAAAGTACATGTCCACACAAATAAGTACATGTCCACACAAATACTTGCATACAGATGCTCATAGAATTTGTATTCTTAATAGATTCAAACTAGAAGTAGTCAAAAATGTGATATGAAATACTATTCAGAAAAATACGAAGTACTTGTACACAACAGCAACATGGAGAATCTCAAAAAGATTACACTGAGGAAAAGAAGCTAGACACACAAATACACTCAAGTGTGTAAGTCCACTTAAAAGAAATGACAGAAAAGAAATGACAAAATGTATTCAAGGGAAAGCAAACTCCTCCAGAAAATAAGACACTTCTTAACTCATTTTATGTCTAACATTATTAAGACACCAAAACTACAAAAGGTATTGAAGTCTCAAAAAACTTAATATATTTTTACATTAGCCTTGTATTATAAAAGCACACTACTCAGGCATTAAAGACAATTAGGTACTTGGAGCAGGAGAAGACAATTTGGGATGAAACATAACAGTGGTAAAAGAATCCCAACACAGGTAACCTAATTTACAATTTCCCTGAAACTTTTCCATATTCCTTTAAAAACTCATCTCCTAATAAGTCTTTTATAGAAAGTATATCTTTACTGTTAAGACACAATACTAATATATATTTCCAAAAGTAAGACCAATATTTCCCTATAAATTCAATACAACTTTTAATATTTTTAAAAAGTCTCTCAAAATCAGAGCTGAAGTCCATTCAATCAAATGATTTAATCACCACCTTAAAAATTTATTATCTCAGGGCTTACTCTTTTTTTGTGAAAAAAAACCAGACATATACAAAAAGAGAGAGTAGTACAATGAACTGCCATATTCACATTATTAAGATTATAAAATTCAAAAGAATGCTATTCTTGTTTTCTCTTGTTTTTTCTTTCTTTTCTTTTCTCTCTCTCTTTCTTTCTTTCTTTCTTTCTTATCTTTATTTTTGGTGCCAGGGAACAAACTCAGGGCCTTGGGCTTGCTAGGCAAAGCACTCTAACCACTGAGCTAAATCCCCAGCCATTTTCTTTCTTTTAAAAAAAAAAATCTTAGACATCCTATCACTTCAGTCCCACATACTTAAAAAGGCATCTCTAGAAATATGAATATCTTAAGGTCTCTTTAAAATATTGTTTTTGTAAAGTTGGATACATTAGATAGCTTTCTCAATATACTAGAGGTCTAGCCTCTTTGACATATTTTTCTCAACTACTGAAACTCATGGTAACTACACAATTAATTTCAAAATTCTTTCAAAAAGCATTCTTTCCTACATGATTTCTTTCAATGTCTTTGGCTTATACCCAACATTAAAGCTAAATATGTCATTTAAACAGAGCATAAATATCCCACAGCTATTTAAAATGGATATTGTATCACTGCACAAATATACACAAGATGTGAAAACATTCTACACAATTTTGTTTTGTTTAGTTTTGTTTTGTTTTATTTTGAGACGGTCTTGCTGAGCAGTTCAGGATGACCTTGAACTCACTATGTAGCCAAACCTGGCCTTGAACTCTTGGCGATCCTCATGCCTTCCAAGTGCTAGGATGACAGGCATGTGCCACCATGCCCGGCTTCTACATAATTTTTTTAAAAAGGTATAAAATTTTCACACAGTCTACTGAATCAGTTAGAGCTCTTCTCAGTAATTCAGGATTTTATATTCTTCACTGTAATGACTCTATAGATATCATCACATCATTTTATATCTATTCTACTATGATAAAACATTTAGTATACTTGACATGGAAAATATATTTGATATACTTCCTATGGCTACTACTTTGTTTCAGGAAGAAGAGCTACCATTGTATTTTAATGATGACATGAGTTGCGCCAGAATTGACAAACTGAGTTCCTAAAAGCTAAGCACTGTCATCCATAAAACAAACTTTCCCTGACTGACCAAATAATAATTTGATACATTGAAAAAGAGAGTATGCTAAATTCACTCTGCCTAGCTGTTGAAAGAGGGAAAAGAGGAGACCAACATAATAATCAATTGGGAATAAAAGCTTTCTCTTCCCCTTGAGAAATAACATTTTTGAACGGAAGTGTTCTGATTCACAGTCTAAACAATTTTGTGAGATTATCCCCCCTGCTATTTTTAACAAATTTTCAAACAAGAATTAACTGTGAAAGTACTCTAAAGCACATAAAACTTTAAAGGTATATTCTATTTCTTCATAATTCTTCCACATAAGGTTCAAACCATTCATCTCAGGAAGACTTCAAAGGATGTACCAACGAGAAAAAAAGCAGCAACAGAAAGAAAAAAAGGAGAGAGATGGGGAAGGGAGGGAGAGGGAGAGAGAAAGGGAGAAAAGAAGCAGGAAGAGGAGAAGAAGAGGAGGAAGGGGGAAGAAGAAGAGGAGGCAGGAAGAGGAGGGAAACGGAAAAGAGAGAGGGAGGGAGGGGCTGAGAGAGAGAGAGAGAGAGAGAGAGAGAGAGAGAGAGAGAGAGAGAGAGAGAGAAATCTAGGAAGCCCAGGAGAAAGAAATAAACCCTCACCTGAGCTACTGAAGTACAAAAAAAAATGAGACTTAAAATGCATGTGTAGAGATTAATTTGTGATTGAATGAGATAATAGTGCTTTCATACACACATTATTCACCCACTGTATGTTATTTGTTTAAACTTTTCAATATAAATAAATCTGACAGAACCTATTAAATTTAGTATGGTTGCATGAGATTATGAAAGTCATTAATGAGCCAGATTTTTTAGTGAGTTGAAGATGAAGCGCCTTATTAAGTGGGCTTCCCCCTTCCTGCTTCTGTTCCTTTGCTGTTTAATGCAAAGGAAAAGAGAATACTAATATATAAAAACTTTGTTACAGATGTACTAGTGACTTTTTCTGTGTCTAAATCTAGTCAGGTATGAAACTTGCTGGTTATTTGAACTTACACTTAAATCGATACAAATTTGTTTAAATTTTAAAAATAATACAACAAACAAACATAATTTTACTCTAAACTTAGAAAACTGACCTGCAGATTTATCTTGAGAATCACCTCTGCAGCAAGTATATAATCAATACTCATTTTTTGTTTTTCTTTCCTATCCATCTTGCCACCCCAAAAAAAGTATATTAAAAAACAAATCATACAAATGTCAGGAGTTCTTGCAAATAGGCTGCTATTTTAGCTAAAAATGCTTGACTATTCTTTAAAAGTTATTTTCATTTTCTCGTTAGCAGATATAACTAACCATTTGCTAAATGTTAATAATTTCTATTTTAGAGAAAAGGGCTTTCCTGCTTTAAAAAAAAAGAAACCTAATCTGTTAGTGAGTTGGAAGCTCTATTGTTTAGTTTTTACCTGTGTAAGAGCATTAGAATCACATTAAAAATTGACAAATTAAAGACAAGTCATCATGCAGTCTTAGAAACACATGTGTTTAAAATAAAGGAAAATACTGTTAAATTTTTGCTCCCTCCACAATAATAGGCTTTTGTATTTACTATTGCCTGTTATTTAAAACAAAGAGCTTTTTTTGTTGTTGTTTTTGTTTTGTAATTTGGGTATAGAGGAAAGCCATAAGATAGTTTTTCCATTGGCACACATTTATATAAAACAAATATTAAAAACTTAGGTCCTTCTAAAAAGAAGTGTGAATGCTATCTCATAGCATTTGTAATAGTCTGACATGCACCTGAAAAGACAAGTTATATAGCAACAGTTGCACAAATTTTATGCCTAGAAAGGGTATGCCCACCACTGTATGAAGAGTAAAAACTAGAAGTACATTTTATGTTAGTAGTATCAACTACTTAAAAATATTTATGTATTGTCACTTGAGGAAGATCCTTTAAACAGTTAGACTTTATGAGGAACTGTATATTAGGGAGACAGTTAAAATTAAAGCAGTTCAAACATACAAATACTTCAGTGTGGTACATTCACCACTAAAGATACTAATCACTGAATCACAGAGGTTACTTAACAAGTCTCTAGTTCTTAAAATGATTTATCCCTATACCCAAAATGGTAACATTCTCTTTTGAAATCAAGCAAAAAGGCTGTAAAACATAATTGAGCACAGGCTTTCCCCACAGTAGTTATGAGTTGCTTGAAAGATTGGAGTTCTAAAATTTATTTTGATTTTCTTAAACTCACTCACTTGTGACCAATCTCATGTGCAATGGTAAAAGCTGAACCCAGGCCAATGTCTTCATTAATGCTGCAGCTCCTTTCAGGTTCACACATTCCAGCCACAGAGGCCAAGCCTGAATAAACAGAAAGAGACACAAAGGGTCAAGCCAAGGTGTTTCAGTCTTAAAAAGCCCATACTTATAAAAGCCTGGATTCTTTTTAATAACCTCCATGCACAGAAGGAGCAGTTGGCAAAAGGTTAACTTTCTAGTCATTTGCAAAATCACTGGGGGGAATTTCACTTTGCCGGCTAGACATTAATATTTTTTGAACTGCAGTCAGTGCTGGAAAATGTCTAGACGAGGGGTTAGATTTATAAATTTTACTTCTGGTAACTTGGGACCACCTAGTAACTTGAGCCAGAAGAGGGAATTCAAGACAGCATTTCTATTTTAACATTCTTCAGGCTGTAGAAAGCAAAATATATTCACGTTATTTTTCTAAAGAGATCTGTTTAAATTTAGTGGGTTCATAAAAATATACAAGCAATTTTTAGTTATCAAAAAAGGGGGAATCCCAGATGCTTTTTTAAAATGACATTTTTATAAAAACAAAATGAATGACTCAAAAGAGAAAAAAGAGAACTGTGAAAGATGGGAGGTTTCTGCACTTTTTTAATCTTCTTGAGTTAGTCCTGATAGTGATGCAAAAATTCCTTTCACTATTTTAATGGATAGAAAGTCATTCCTACATTCAGTGTAGTTTCCCTATTGCTCATCCCCATTCATGCCTTAGAGTTTTACTAATAAAGCAAAAACTGTAGTGTTAATTCACTGATTCTAGTGAAATGTTCTGTTACTAGACATATTTTTCCCTGGGGAATTTTAGAATATAAATTTTTAATATTTAATTCCAAATGAGTATCATGCTCTGTAAAGCAATATAGAATTTTAAAACAGTGCTTACAAAAAAGGATTTTTGTGGAAAATAAAAAATGTCATCTCATAAGGAAATAGATGTCAAATTATATCTATCACACACATAGAAATAAAAAGTTACTTAGAAGTTCAAAGAAAAGGAAAAAGATTTTATATGTCAGTAGTCTACTATTATCACGCAAACATTAAAATTTACCTTCTTACTAAAAATGTTATTTTAATTCAAGTCAATGAAAATTTACAAAGTGTAGTAAGCAATATTCCATGCTAAGTACAATTTCTCAGTTACACTAATTTGAAAAGGCGAACAATATTAAACCCATAATGTTCACTATCAAGAGAGCTCCAGAACTTGAGTTTCTCTGTGTTTTCTCACACAAATATCAAAATAATAGCTACACTAGAACATAAATATCAAAATAATAGTTAACTGAGGTTAATGCGGGTGTGCTAACAATTTGTTTCCCCTACTATTTTACATGGGGAAAAGCCATAGGATAGTTTTTCCATTGGCACACATTTATTTAAAACAAATATTAAAAACTCAGGTCCTTCTAAAAAGAAATGAGAATATCTCACTACATTTGTACTATTTTATAAGGGATGAGTAGGACATAGGGAGAGAAGTGATTTCTGCCTCAGTATGGTTATAAAGACTGATGATACTCTGGTGCTGCCCTTCCATTCACTTAGCAGACTTGGGACCTAAGAAAAGAAGTCATAAAAAGAAGGACCAATTGGGGCAAAATGAATTAGTTTTTGGCTAATCAAAAATATTCAATAAATGTCACTAAAAATCACACACACACATGTGCACACACAGAGCATCCAAAAGAAATTGTAGGACATTACCAGTCCATAAGCAATTGGATTCAAGTGGCCTATCATATAGGAAGAATGAAGTCACAGGGATAGCTAGTTCCAATTTGAGCAAATGTACTTTTTGAGAAAAAGGAATTATTAACATTTCTTAAATTTCCCAAATATATTATTCCATGAGTTAGCTTTTTGATCTTGTTATTGTTGCTGTGTTTTTTTTGCTTTTTGTTTTTTGTTCTGTTCTTTGGGTTTTTTTGGTATGTGTCATGTTGCTGTATTTTCAATTGAGAATTCTCAATGACTCCCCTGGGTGTATTTACAAGTGCAAATTTACTTCTGATATCCAATATAAAATTGTTAACTCTGCTAAAAAAAAAACCAAAAACTAATGACAGAATATATTTGGAAAATACTACTTGTTGAAATGTAAAGGCAAATCTTAGCCAAAATGAGAGTATTTTAAACATTAAAGTATTTTTACAAGCTCCCACCATTTTCTGGTTCCCTATTAATTTGAAGCTGTCAAAGTCCTTATGTGTGACTGTGTTAATAGGGGTTTGATTACTATTTAGGTCATTTAGATTTCCTCAGTTTGATGGCCACAGTTTGCACCCTTAAACCTACTTAGCTATGTTACAATGGGTCATCAGAATTAATAAGCAAAAGAATTTGCAAAATCAGCATAAAAACTAATAGGAAAGTACTAGAAAATTAATTAATTTAATTAAAATTAAATTATTAAAAATAATAACCTGTTTGTTTCTGTACTGATAATATATTTTCCACAGATGAAGGTCAACACATGCATATATATGCAGTTCATTCAGTTTTCACTACAAGAGATGGTACAAAAAAAATAATACATAATGGTTTATAATTTGAAAAATAATTTATATTGAGCTTGAAAATGCATTGACATGTACCTACATATTAATGTATTCATTCTAGAAATTAATAAATTATCAAAGATGAAACACATTATTTCGAAAAAACGAAAGAAGCAGGACAGGAAAATATCTCAAATCTTTGGCAATAATGACAACAAAAGTACTAAGGAGTAGTATTACTAACATTACAATGAAAACATTTCTCGGGACTTCCGGGACGAAGGCAGAGCGGAGAGGAGAGTAAGAGCCTCTCCGAGATTTTTTGTCCAGGCACAATTTAGGGAAGAGAAGAAGGAAGGAAGCATGTTCTTAGGACCCAGCAGGGAGCTGAAGCAAGAGTTGCCCAAAAGAACAAGGTGACACACCGACGGCACTTTCTCGGTGTGTCACCTTCTCCCAAAGCTCCCGCTCCCACTTGTGGCTCCCGCTCCCATCTTGCCTCCCTCAGGTCACAGCCCCAGAGCACAGCCTGGGCTAACAGCCTCGGGTCACAGCATGGCTTGGCTCACGGCAGCAGCTTGTGGCTGGGGTCAATGCAGCGCAGAGTCCTGTGCACCCCCAGCACAGCCCAGACAGCCCCAACTCACAGCAGCAGCTCTCAGTGTGAGTGACGCAGTTTGAGCCTGCAGGCGGAAGGTGACTACTGGAGACCCCAGAGACCTCCACGGAAAGACACACAAATGGAGTGGAGCAGTGGACACTGAAGACTGCAGCGGCTGGTGAGTTACCTGACTCATCTGATCTCAGACGGCCCCCAGGAGAGGGTGGCAATCGGCTGATCGGCTGATCGTCATTTTGGAAAGGGGCCGAGCTCAGAACTCAGAAAAGCTGCTAGCGGCCTTTGGTGCTGGGGCAAGGCGGGGCAAGGCGGGGCAAGGCGGGGCAAGCCAGAGCAGAGTTCAAGCCCAAATTGGAAGGAGGGAAAGGAGCCAAGTTCAAACTGGCAGGGAACTGAGTCCAAGCGAGTGGGAGACAGACACACAGTGTGTCTCCAGATGAACAAATTGGAGTTCAACCCCCTGAAGATCAGGCTGAACTTCAATAGAATGGGTGAAGCCTTGCTATTGAACCCAGCTGGGAACACTCACTACCCTGCCAAAATCTACTGCTGGGATTAATCAACAAGGACCTGGGTGTGTCTACTCTGTCTACCAGTGACAGTAGAGACACACCTGGAAGTGGATATTTTATTTTATTTTATTTTATTTTATTTTATTTTATTTTAAAGTACCTTTTCCCTCTCTGCTCTTTTTCTTGTTTTTTTTTTCCTCTTTCTTATTTTTTATAGGAAAGTGACTTTCTAGTTTTTTACTGTTTTTTTATTTTTTTGTTCTGTCCTTGTTTTACTTCTTCCTTCTCTCCTTTCCTTCTGTTTCCTTTACCAGTTCCCCAGAGTTTTCATAATTTCCCCCTGGCTTCCAACCTTGGTACTCATCTCTTTCTCTTCTTCTTTTTCTCTATCCTTTCCTCCTAATCTCTTTTGAATCTTCTCCACTGAGAGTAAAATCACCCTAATGAGGGCATATTTACTGCAAACAAGTTTCTGGTTTATTGGGAACACTGATATATAACCACAAATCTAGTTCATAAGGTATAAGGTGGCAGATCAATAGCTACTACAGTTTGTTATTTTCTAGACTGTGTCTGATGCTATTGTTGTTGCTGATTGTACTACTTTAGCCAAGGTGACAGAATTGTTCTACTCAGTTATTCCTTGCATGCCAAGACTGAGATTGGCAGAGGGTCACAAATAACACTATAGGCCACCATCAAAGAACTAAGGGCTGGCCAAATAGACAGCAACTCCTCAGCCCCAACAAATTGAAGAGGCAAGATTTTGCAACAGACTCATAATACGAAAACCAGCTACACCTGTAAGATATTTCTGAGCAAGTAGTCACTTCCAAGAGGTTCTCAAAACAAAAAAAGCTAACCGCCACAGGCAATTGATAAGCATCAACCCAGGAACTAAATGAAAGAAGAAAAAATAGAAAATGAGAAGACACACAAATAAGATGCAACCCCATACCTCCAGCTTACCAAAAGCAAACCCAGGGGGTCATGAAGTGGAACAATCTGAAAGCTTCCCACCCATACTCTTGGAAGCAGTAATAGCAGAAGTAACAAAGCAGATGAATGAGGTTCTAGAAAACATGAAAACAGAAATCAGTTGCAGAATAAAAGAAATGATCAGTAACTCTAGAGCAAATACAGATTAAAAAAATAGAAGAGCTTAGATAAATAATGGAAACCATAAATGCCCAACACAGGAAGGAAAGAGAATTTATGAAACAGATTCAAACAGATGTCCAAGAGATAAACATAACATTGAAAGTATCAGTAGTACGATGAAAGAATGTGAAGAAAGAATCTCAGATATAGAAGACAAAATTGTGATTAATGATCGAGAAAAGAAAGAGTTCTTCAAAATGGTAAGGGACCATGAAAAATCAATACAACAGCTGCTAGATGACACAAAGAAAAATAACATAAGATTGTTCGGAGTTAATGGGGATAGCACAAATCACATAAGAAACCTCTTCACAGAAATAATGGCAGAAAACTTCCCAAGTATGGAAAAAGAACTGGACATACAGATAACTGAGGCATACAGAACTCCAATTAGTCATGATCAACAAAAATCTACCCCAAGACATATAATAGTCAAATTTCCAGAAATTCAACACAAGAACAGAATATTGAAAGCTGTTAGAGGAAAGAAACAAGTAACCTATCAAGGAAAGCCCATCAGAATAACAGCAGACTTCTCAACACAAACCCACAAGTTAAGGAGAGCTTGGAGTGAAGTATTTCAAGCCCTAAAAGACAACAACTTTCAGCCCAGATTGATGTACCCTGCAAAACTGTCTTTCAAAATTGATGGAGAAGTAAGATACTTCCATGACAAAGAACACCTGAAGAGATTCATGACCACCAAATCAGCACTCCAAAATATTCTGAAGGACATTCTGGAAATAGAAAATGAGGACTACAACTCCAGGAATCGCAACAGAATGAATCCTTCAGGCAAGACAAGTAATTAAACAGAAGGGAAAAAGAGGAAGCCAAGAACAGGTAAAAAACATGACAAGAATAAGTCAACATATGTCAGTTATAACTATCAATGTATATAGTCTCAACTCGCCCATCAAAAGAAGCAGACTGGCAGAATGGGTCAAGAAGCAAGACCCAGCAATCTGCTGCATACAAGAAACACATTTAATTCAAAAAGAAATTCATAGACTGAAAGTCAAAGGATGGAAAACAATATTTCATGTGATGGGAACCCGGAAAAAAGCAAGGGTAGCCATTCTATTTGCAGACAGAGTGGATTTCAAACCAAGACTCATTAAGAAAGACAAAGAAGGTCACTACATCCTTGTAAAGGGAACAACCCAATAAGAAGAGATGACAATCATAAATATATATGCACCTATTGCCAGCACGCCTAATTACATACAACAAATATTGACAGACATGAAAAACCAATTAAGCACCAATACGACTGTAATGGGGGACTTCAATACCCCACTGTCACAAGTAGACAGATCAACTAGCCAAAAAGTCAACAGGGAAATATCAGAACTAAACCAAACTCTTGAACAAATGGACTTACTAGATGTATACAGAGTATTCCACCCCACAACATCAGAATACACATTCTTCTCAGCTGCACATGGGACTTTCTCCAAAACAGACCACATACTAGCTCATAGAACATGCTTAAGTAAATGCAAAGGAAGCAAAATTATTCCATGCATACTATCAGACCATAGTGCATTGAAACTGGAAATAAACAGCAAAGGAAGCACAAAAATTGCATAAACACATGGAAATTAAATAGCACACTCCCGAACAATCAGTGGGTCAGAAATTAGACAGTTTCTGCAACTGAACAATAATGCCAATACAACCTACTGAAATCTGTGGGACACGATGAAAGCAGTTCTATGAGGGAAATTTATAGCATTGAACGCCCATATCAGAAAAACAGAACAAGGTCAAAGAAACAAGCTTCTAGAAAAAAAAGACCAACTCAAACCTAAAGCCCGTACAAGGGAGAATATTTTAAAGATTAGAGCTGAAATTAATGCAATTGAAACTAAGAAAACAATACAAAGAATCAATGAATCAAAGAGTTGGTTCTTTGAAAAATTAAATAAAATTGACAAACTCTTAGCCAACCTTATTAAAAAAAGGAAAGAAAAGACTCAAATTCATACAATTAGGAATGAAAAGGGTGAAATCACAACAGATCCGGCAGAAATCCAAAAGATCATCAATACCTACTTTGAGAACCTGTATTCTAATAAGATTGAAAATACAAAATAAATAGACAGATTCTTAGATACATATGAATTACCAAAACTGGATCAAGAAGATATAAAAACTCTAAATAACCTAATATCAGCCACTGAAATTGAAGAAGTAATTAAAAACCTACCAACAAAGAAAAACTCAGGTCCTGATGGATTCACTGCAGAATTGTACAAGAAATTTAGGACGATTTAATGCCACTAATTTGAAACTCTTTAACGAAATTGAAACAGAAGCAATACTCTCAAATTCGTTCCTGGAAGCCAGCATTACCCTGATACCAAAGCCAGAGAAGGATCCAACAAAAAAAGAGAACTACAGGGCAATCTCATTAATGAACAGAGATGCAAAAATCCTCAATAAGATACTGGCAAACAGAATGCCACAAATCATCAAGAAGATTATACACTACGACCAAGTAGGATTTATCCCAAGGATGCATGGATGGTTCAATATACACAAATCAATAAATGTGATATACCATATTAACAGAGCCAATGACAAAAACCATATGATCATCTCAATAGATGCAGAAAAGGCATTTGACAAGGCCCAACATCCATTCATGATAAAAACCCTGCAGAAAATTGGAATAGATAGTCTTTATCTCAATCTGATTTAAGCCATCTATTACAAATCAACAGCTAACATCATACTAAAAAAACTGAAAGCTTTCGCTCTAAAATCTGGAACAAAACGAGGAGGTCCACTCTCACCACTCTTATTCAATATAGTTCTGGAAACATTAGCCAGAGCAAGCAGACAAGAGAAAGAAATGAAAGGAATAAGGACAGGAAAAGAAAAAGTTAAATTATCACTATTTGCAGATGACATGATACTCTATATAGAGGACCCCAAAAACTCCACCAAAAGACTCCTAGATTTAATAACCAAATTCAGTAGCATAGCTGGATAGAAAGTCAACAGTCAGAAGTCAATAGCATTTCTGTACACAAACAAGAGACTCACCAAGAGAGAAATTAGGGAAACAACATCTTTCACAATAGCATCCAAAAAAATGAAGTACCTAGGAATCAATCTAACAAAGGAAGTAAAAGATGTGTACAATCATCACTACAGTACTTTGAAAAGGGAGATCGAAGAAGATATCAGAAAATGGAAAGATATTCCTTGCTCCTGGGTAGGAACAACCAATATAGTGAAAACGGCCTTACTCCCAAAACTGCTATACAGATTTAATGCAATCCCAATTAAATTACCAATAGCATACCTCACAGAATTAGAGAAGACAACCCTAAAACTCATTTGGAACCAAAAGAAACCTAGAATAGCAAAAGCAATTCTGGGCAACAAAAGCAAAGCAGGGGCCATCACAATCCCTGACCTAAAACTATACTACAAAGCTACTGTAATAAA
>PVJO010031377.1:0-14398 GCA_004026905.1 Hystrix cristata
AGGGCCTTGTGCTTGCAAGGCAAGCACTCTAATCACTGAGCTAAATTCCCAGCCTCCATATTTTTTTGATTATGATCATTATGTATACAATGTACCATTACATGTTCTTGGTAAAAATAAAAAATTTAAAAAAAAAAAAAAGGGCTGCAGATATAGCTCAGTGGTAGAGCACTAGCATGAGAGAGGCCCTGGGTTCTGCCCTGAGCCCCGAAAAACAAAACAAAAAAAGGTTTGGACAAGAAATTCTGGCGGGGGGGGGAATTCTGAGGAAGAACTAGTGGAGGCACAGATTTTGGTGAGGTGGTGAGGGCACCTTCAGGGTGCAAGAAGCCAGCACATGCTCACTTCCTCCCCACCAACAGTCAAGCTGGTGATAAGGATCAATGATACAGTCTCTCCAAGCATTGGAATCCCACCCCTCACCTCTTACTCCTCAAAACAATGCTCCGCATCATACAAGCCTTAAAAGAGAATGCTTGTGGATGCCAGATCAGGAGGAGGGAAGCCGGTCGGGCTCCACCAAGTAAACCAAGGTGGGCTACTGTCTCCTGCAATGGCACCCCTACAAGTGAGCCCTCCAAGCAGACTGAGACGCCGCACTCCTCTGCTAAGAAAGTGAAGCTCAGCATACCCAGGCTCCTTCCCACCTCGGCTCAGCCTGTTGTCTCCAGGACACCGCACAAACCGGAGCCAGAGGCAGCACCAGCCCATCTCTGAACTCCGCTGCTGGGACTCAAGGCCCCCGCCACTCCCTCCCAAACTATCTCAGTTAGCTTTTCCAGAGCCAATCGTTTGTTGGAGAGCAGATTTATAAAGAGGTTATTTATAAGTTACAATATTCACCCACAAACAAAATACAAGAAGAGTGCCAAATGTCCATCTAGGCACTGGAGACCCAAAAGATCCAATCAAGGGCTGGGAGCCCACAGCACTGTCCTGTGTGTACGTCTATGTCTGCAGATGATAGCTGAAGAAAGCTTTACTGGAACCAGGATACGATGCTCACAGCAGAAATGACGACCAGAATTCCCTCGAATTAACTGCGGCCACCCTCGGGGAGGGCAAGGCCCCGAGCTCCTTCCTCAACAAGAACAGCCGAGTTCCTTTCAGGAGAACCAGCTGCAGCTGAGCTTCTCCCTGGAAACAACCCGCCAACTAGCTTCTGCTCCCATTCTGCTTTATGTTGCATCAGCAACAATCCCCAGGTGGATCTTCTACGTCCGGAACCACACCAACTCAGTCCAGCTGGGCATTCTGGCTCAAATTGACCACAGTAAATCCACAGCAAAGACCCTGACCGTGGGAATTGGGTTGAGATGCTCTGTTGGTGCCAGAACCGGCCTCAAATGAGGACTCGCTAGGACACCGGGAAATTCACGAATCGTTAGCACTCGGTCGACGCTTATTGGCCTAAAAACGAAAGAACCGGAACATGACCTTAAAAAACGTGGAGGCACTTTAGCTTCACTAAAATTGCCTCAATAGCGCAAGAAACCTGGCATAGTATTCAGCCACTGACTTGTCTTCGAAAGATGACGCCATCCAGTACACTAAAGCTCAATTTGAACTACACTGTCTGCCCTCAATTATAATGGCGGTGCCGTCTGATTTGGCTTCCTGCCCCTAAGAATGATGGCCGTCCAGCGGCTTCACTTCGTTTCTCACCTCGGAAGAAGAGATCTTGCGATTGGATAGCGCTGGGAGATTGCGGGAAGAAGGCCCCTAGTGGTTGGGCAGAGCTAGGTAAGGATGATTTTAAAGGAGCCGGTCGTGGGAGCTGTCGAAAAGTGGAGATCCGCGGGAGGCGGCGGTGAGCACCGCGCGGGGCAGGGCACGGGGCGGTTGAAGAAGGGGCAGGAGGGGCGGCGAGGAGACATTCGAAACGGGTTGTGGGGACGCTGGGCGGGGATTCGGGCAGAGCGGGCGTAGGACGGTGTGTGTGGGCGGGACGTCCCCCAGGTTGCAATGAAGGGGTATCTGCTTGACAGTGGATCCCCCGGGATCCAGACTGAGCTCTGCGATGCCCGAGCTCGGGCCCCCCCAAAATGAGTGGAGCTTTGCGGAGCCGAAGCTCACAGTGGGAGGAGGAACCTCGCGCGGCGTCTGATTGGAGGAACTACGCTGTAGGATCCTTTCTGCAGTGATCCAGTCTAGGGGATCTGGTGAGGGGGGAGGACCGTCCCTGGGAGTAGTATTGCTTTGGCGTCCTCGGCCACTTGCTGAGAGGGGAGGAGGATCTCAGAGGGATTCAGCGGAAACGGAGCCTCCCAGGACTGGGATCCCAGCGGATCCCGGGGGATCTCTGGGAGGAATCTGCAGGGACAAAGGCCTCAGGAGGCTCGGGCCGTGGGAGAACTGTGCCTCCGCAATCCAGATTCTCGTGGCAGGTGCCAGGCAGGGCGCGAGTGATTTGCTCGAGGCCGCGGCAACGGGAGGACAACCCTCTCCGGGCAGCCAGCCGGGGGCGCCGTTGCCGTGCCTCAGGGCTCTGGCCTGTAGACTGCCCCAGCGTCGGGCCGACCATGAAGGGCGGAGCCCTTGGGGAGGAGCTAGCCCTCACTCTGCGCTCCCCTGCTCCCCCCTCATCCCAGGCCGCAGCCTGGGATCCCCCAGGGACCCCTTGAAGCCGCCGTTTCCCCCATGGACTTGCCTGGGGACTCCAGGTGAGAGCGCACCCCGCCCACCTGTTTTGAGCCCGGGACACGGGGATCTTGGTGGCCGTACTGGGAAACTACAGAGCCAACTACAGGTTCAAGCGACTGTCCTCTGCTTCTTTCACTCTCCAGCTCTTCTGGCCGGCCGAGTCTGTGCCGTCAGCCCCTAGCTCGAGCGTTATGGGAAGCCCGGAGCCCGAAACGACCGAGGCTGCAACCCCAGGGGGCCCCTTCGCCCCTGGAAAAGGCATCTCGGCGGGTCCTGGCTGTAGTGCTGGAAGATGTCATGGCTCCCCACATGGTGAGCCCCCTGGATTGAAAGACCTTTTTCCCCTCATATCCCGCCGCAGTACCAAAGTCAGACCAGATACCTATTGAGGAGATCGAGGCCCAAACACAACATTCTCCTGCCCATTAGCTAGGCAGCCTCCCTAATGCTGGAGTCCTGCATGGCTACCACTTATGCCAACCTAGGATTGAGCAGGTCTCCACTACCCCACCCCCAGCTGGGCTGAAACCACTTTCCTATAATTCTTTTTTATATATTTACATACTTTGTTAAAATAGTTCCTTAATTCTATACAGATTCATAACATGCCTTTTCTGTTTTTGTTTTGTTTTTTGAGACAGAGTCTCACTATGTAGTTTAGGCTGGGTTTGAAATTGCAGCAATCCTCCTGCCTCAGCCTCCCAAGTGCTGGGATTACAGGCATATGCAACCACACTTGGCCAATAAGCCTTTTCTGTACCAGGACTCTCACCTTTCTATTTCAGTAAAACTTGCTGCTGTCACATGCAACTTTCTGTTTTCCTTCTCTTTTTTTTTTTTGTCTTTTGGGTTTTCTTCTGTTGTTTTTATTTTATTAGTACGTTTGTAGTACATGAAGTTTACATTCGATTTAGGGAGTAGGTACACGTATTTAACATATCTTGTTTCTTTTTATTCCCCTTCCCCTCTCCACCCACTTCCCTCCCTCTGTCTTTCCCCTTTCCCCATTACACATTCCTATAATTTTTTTTTTTTTTCGTGCTGGGGATGAAACTCAGGGCCTTGCGCTTGCTAGGCAAGTGCTCTACCACTTGAGCTAAATCTCTAGCCCCTATAATTCTTAAGTATGAAAAACCCTTCTGCTTTTTTTCCCTTGGGAAACATATTGTGGTATTCACCTCCACTGCACAGGTGAGAAAAACTGAGGCCCAACGTCAGGTAGTAACCCACCCAAAGTAAGACTCTAATTCATCTCTCCAAAAAAGCCTGGATGAGAAGATTACTCACAACCTGCACCTGCCACTCAGGACTCTAATAACCAGCTTCTAATTCAGACCATTTTACTTCTTAGAGGATCTGAGTGAATTCTAGCCATGATCTCTGTTACTTTTGTGACTAAGGACATTATTAGGCACCAGGAGACCCTGTGTAGTCCAACCTCCTTCCATCACCCTGCTCTTCATACTTCCTCCTCTCCTAGGTCTCCCAGACCCCACATAAGGAGATCCCTATCCCATGGGGCCACAGCAACCACCAAGGTTCTGTCTGTAGCCAGTCACCCACCTCACCACCCAGACAGCCCAGATGGTCTTCTCACGCCAGGTGAGCATCAAGGGTTGGGCAGTAGGCTGGGGCTGTCATCGCTGAGCCCACTGATCTTCCTGTTCCCTCACCAGGCCTCCTGACTCACTGCATTTATGCAGAGAACCCTTAAGTCGAATCCACCGATCCTCTTCTACCCTGAGGCGGCGATCAAGGACAAGCCCTGACCCAGAGGGAAGTCCTCCACAGAAGGTGGACCGGACCCCCCAACCCACCCTGGTGGTGCTGCTGGAAGATATTGCTGGTCCCAGGCCCCCAGTAGAGGTATGAAGACAGGGTGAGGATATCAGGGGTCCAGCTGGGATAGGCACTCCAGTGGGCTAGAAGACAGGGAAGCAAGCTTGAATTGGGTGGAGTTCTCCCAGGGCAAGATGACAGCACTGTAGGTGGCAGACACTGCCTGAGGAAAAATTATATTAAAAAGTCTTTGGTGTGAACCCAAGGAGATATCTGGGGACTGAAAGAGTCAGGACATGAGGAGCTAGGGAGGCCAAAGAGGGCTTCCCTGCCTCTCCACAAACATCCTATGTTTATATCCAGGGCTTCATCAGTGAGAACACCAACTTCATCATCCCAGCACAAAGGTGAGAGCTGGGGAAGGGATTATCAAGGTATTCATGTCACAGCCATCGTCCAGGTAGTCAGAGCCACAGGCTTCAGGATTTACGTACCAGTCCTTCCTTGTAGCTCCTTCAGAGGCCTTGGAGACAGGGGAGGTGCTGGTCTAGGGTGGTCTGAACCTGGAAGCAAACCCCCCTCAGCCTTTACCTTGCCCCTTCATCCGAGAGCTGAGCCTGCAGTGATGGTTCACCAGTCAATGCCTGCAACCAGGAACCTAGATCCTCCATTCCAGCCATCCACCCTGCCTGTAGACCATCTGCACAGCTCGCCACCAGGTAAAAACTCAGGTAGGGGGATGAAACTTGGGAGACTAGAAAATCCTAGTTGAAGTTTGTTGTTGTTTGTTTTGGGTTTGGTTTGGTTTTGCCACAGAGTCTAGCTATGTAGTCCAGACTGGCTTGGAGTTTACTATATAGCCCAGATTGGCCTTTAACCTACAGGGACCTTCCTGCCCCTGCCTCCCAAGGCCTGGTATTACAGGCATGTGCCACCATACACAATTCCTAGTTGAGGTTATAAGTGTCAGGTGCAGAGGAAGGGTGGGGCTTAGCCCCCTCCCAGTCCAGAAAATGGTATATGAAAATGGGACTGCTGAGGCTTGAGGTTCAACCCCTAACTGCAGGACTTAAATTTAGGTGTGGGCTTATTCCTCTGTGGACAAAGATTATGTGTTTAGGGGAGGGACTTAGACACCTGCAGTTGAGGAATGCCCACCTGTGACACTCTCCTTTCCTCAGCCCCAGATCCTGCTCTGGAGCCCCCATCGACCCCACCACCGTCCAGCCTTTTACGCCCCCGCCTCAGTCCCTGGGGCTTGGCTCCCCTCTTCCGTTCCGTCCGCTCCAAGCTGGAGAGTTTCGCTGACATCTTCCTCACACCCAACAAAACCCCGTCACCCCCACCCCCATCACCCCCCATGAAGCTGGAGTTGAAGATTGCCATCTCAGAGGCTGAGCAGTGCAGGGCTGCTGAGGGCGCCACATCTATCAGCCCCCGGCCCCCTATCCACCAGTGGCGGGCTCAGGACCACAGTATCCCTGCATGTCTCCCTAAACTCTCTCTGGGCCGAAGCCGCTCCTGCCCTGATCTGGGGCCACCTGGCCCAGATAACTGCACCTGGCCCCCTTCTCCACCCCAACCAAGCCGGCCACGGCCACGGCGGCACACTGTGGGAGGTGGAGAGATGGCCCAAGCCCCACCACCCCCTCTGCCCTGTCTTCGGAAAGAGGTCTTCCCTCTTGGGGGAGTAGGAGCCTCCCCTTCTCGCGCCACATCTTGCTCGTCCACTGCATCCACTTCCTCCTTCTCCGAACCAGCAGAACCCAGGTAGTGCTCTCAATGAACCCACCTCGAAGCCCTGGTCACAACCAGAGCCTAGCCTCCTTCCTTCAGTATCCATGGGCAGGAGATGGGGATATTGCTGTGAATCCTGTTTGCCACTGAGCCTTGACCTTTTCTGCAGGTTGGGCTCAACTAAGGGGAAGGAGCCAAAAGCTTCAAAGGACCAGGTGCTTTCAGACCCTGAGACCAAGGTAGGAGTACAGACAGGGGGAGGACACAGGTGGGGTCTGAGCCCATGCCACTCTTTCATCCTCTGACCCATTTTTTGCAGATTATGGGGAAGGTTTCTCGATTCAGAATACGCAGGACACCCACCCGCCCTCAACTAAATCTTACACCAATGGGGCTGCCTCGACCAGTCAGGTGAGGAGCTCACTGAGCATTGGCCACATGGGTGGAGGCGCATATCTCCTGAAGTATGGCTTCATCTCTCAGGCAGAACAGTCCAGCCGGGAGATTTAATTTGATGTGGTTTGTGCTTAGAATCCCTGTCTGCCTCAGATAGCACTCCTGGCCCTGGCATGTCCTAGAAACTAAAATATAGCCTAGGCTTTACACTATCCCTTTGGCAAGCTCCGATAGCCTGAGTTTTCTCAGTGGGGTATGTTCTTTGCTCCCAGATTAAACAAGAAGGAGTTCAGCTTGGAAGAAATTTATACCAACAAGAATTATCAGTCACCCACCACCAGGAGGTGAGAAACTTTGAAGGCTCAAGGGTGGTAGAGGAAGGCTAGAACCAGGGGGCTTGTTGGTAAACAGCTCCTCTTCCTGCCTGGTCCAGGACATTTGAGACCATCTTTGAGGAACCACGGGAGCGCAACGGGACTCTGATTTTCACCAGCACCAGGAAGCTCCGCCGGGCTGTAGAATTTCGGGACAGCAGCCTTCCTCGATCCCGCCGGCCATCCCGTGGGGTCAGAGCTACAGCTGGCAGGACCTTTACTCCCAACCTGGCACCCAGCCAGGACGTGGGACCTCTACTGCAGCAGCGGCTGGAGGAGCTAGATGCCTTGCTCCTGGAAGAGGAAAGAGTGAATGAGGAGAGGCCTCTTCAGTCCTAGGAACTCCGTCCATCTATCCTAGAGGGAAGACATTGTTTGTCCATCCATCTCCCTAGAGGGAGGGCAAACCTCTGAGGCAGTTATATTTTTTTTCTCTATATTTCTAGTAAAATTTTCAATATGTTTCTGATTTTTTTTGTCTCTAGCTGAATGTGAGATTGGCTATACTGGCTGATGTTTGTATGCTGATCCGCCTCACATGCCTGGGAAAAGGGAGTGGTGCCACGGAACATGAGAGAGAGGGACTGGGGACAGGAAAGAAGAAAAATGGTTATTAGAATTTCTCTCTCTGAGAATTCTCCTTTGCGGAAGGATCCTTCTGAAAAAGCTCCTGGTCCAGGTCCTCCCAATTCGTTTATGTAGAGGAGATAGTCTGGTATGGTGTTGGATTGCCTGTAAATCCAGCTACTTGGGGAGGAGGATCACAAGTTTGAGCCCAGGTTGGGTGGTTTAGCAAAACCCTGTCATAAAATTTAAAAGCCTAGGGATGTATGTAGCTCAGTAGCCCCGAGTTCAATCCCCAGTACCACAATAAACAAATAAAAGACTAAAAGGCTCAAAGTACACCGAAGCCTTGGGGGAGACCTGCTGGATTCACGAGCTAAGCGCAAGCAGCCATAATTCCACACCTAGCACAACAGATGTACGTGACTCAGACCTAGCCCTGTGAGAGCCATTTCGCAGATGAGGAAGCAAGGTGAGCACATCGTGCAGTACCCACAATAAGATAATGCAGGGAACGAAAGCACATCACAGGGCAGCGGCCAGAGCAGACTTTGTGTAAAGGGGAGCGAATAGAGAATTGTTATCAAACGAATTAATCTGTGAGAACGTGCGTGGCACACGAACGCAAGGTGTTTTTGTACTAGGTAGCGCTCGGAGCGCGCAGGACAGCGCCCTGGCACCGGGAAGTAACAGGCGCAGGTCCCTTCCCCACGCATCCAGCGCCTGCCACGCTTGTGCCCCACTGGGGCCGCTCCGCGAGCGACAGGCCGAGCCGCAGACCAGGGGACAGCACCGCTGTGCGCGTGTGCGAAACGCCAAGCAGCGAAAAGGAGACGCGACGTAACCCACAGGGCAACGGTAACTTTAGCAGCCGCGCGCCACCCAGCGGCCAACTGCCCTCCAAGACTGGCACCAGATCCCAACCCTAGCCAACTCCTCGCGTCGACGCCGTCAGAAGGTGGCCAATAAACAAAGAGCAGGAAGAGGCAGGGTCACGTGGAAGACCGCCCCAAGCACCTACTTCTAATCAGTCGAGTCACAAGACTAGAGGAAGGGCGGAGCTAAATGACGTCACCCAATCAAAAATGTGGGGGCGGTTACATATTTCCCCCGCCCCGTGGTTTGACCCCGCCCCTCGCCTTGACGTATACGTACTTCCTACCTATCAACGACTGAGCCTGCGGGGGGGGGTAGAAGGGAGGGAGGCGGAGAGTGGGAGGAGGCACCGAGAGGAAGGAGGCGTAGGCTGAGAAGGAAGAGGGAGGAGGGGGAGGAGAGTCCAGGCGGAGAAGAGGCCTAAGAGTCCAAAGGAGACGCGCGGGGGGGTGCGCTGGAGTTCCCTCGGTGCCCAACGGCCGTTCCGGAGCCCCTAAGGCACAAGTCAGACAGACGGAGAAAAGCAGGAAGAGACTTTTATGTCGGCGGACACAGAAGCTCTACCCGTCACCGTTGCCTCACATCCGGGGCTTTGGAGGGCTGGCCCCCGCAGCCCCGCCCCCCCCTCGCGCCTTTCATGGCGACCGGAGGCGGAGGCTGGTGTAGCTGGACCTGGAGGAAGCCCCTTTAAATCTTCTTAAAGGGGTGGTCACCGAACTCGGCCGACTCCGACGCCAGCCTTAAAGGAGAAGCCGTCGAACTGAAGCTGACAAATTGAGAACTAGGCTGTTGGGAGAATTGGAGCGAGTGGGATTTCCCACCTCTTCTCCCCTCCCACGCAAGAAGTCCTTTAAATTCAGTTTAAAGGGGAAGTGGCGACATCTGGAGGACTAGAAACTGACTCGCAAATACTTAAAGGGACGGCTTGCTGTTTGAAGGACCCTGGACTCCTTAAAGGGGTGGCCTCTTTTAACCGGAGGACTTGAGATACTTTTAAAGGGAAGGTTTGCGTTTCAGTTCTAGCTTTCGGCCCCTTTTAAAGGGGTGGCCCTTCCTCTTCCTCGGGGAGACTTGCCTCGACCCCTGGCAGGGGGCGGCTACCGCACTAGGCCGGCCGGACACTGTCGGGTCGTCTTAAAGGGGCCGGGGAGCTGGACAACTTGAGGCCTCGTCTTAAAGGGACGGCCGTCCCGTTTTCGCCGTCGCGGCCTCGCCGGCCCCACAGGGGGGGCCCTCGGGCTTGTCGCCCCGGGGGCGGCGCCGGCTCTCCAGGCCTTGGCCTTGGGGCAAGCTCGGGGCCAGCGGATCCTGCTCTAAAGGGGAAGCCGTGGCCTTCCCGTCCCTGTGCGGTCGCCAGCGCCGCGCCTGCGACCCCGGGCCTGCGGACAGGCCGCTCCCGGCCCCGCCGCCTCCGGATGCGGCGCTGAGGGCCGTCGCCATGGAGACGGCAGCGGCCGCGGCCCCGGGCCCGGGCTGGGCGGCCGAGGGCGAGCGGCGGCGGCGGCGCTGCTCCCGCCGGGACCGCGACCGCGAGCAGCGGCGCCGCCGAGGACCAGGAGGCGACGCACCCCGGGCCTTGCTGGCCGCCCCGCGCGGCTCTTCGTCTTCGTCGTCGCCGCCGCCGCCCGCCAGGCCCTGGTCGTCGGCTTCGTCCGGAGAGCGGCCCGGGGGCCCTAGGCGGCGGCGGCCCCGACCCAGGCCTCGGCCCCCGCGACCCCGCGCTCGGAAGCGGCCCGCCGGCTCGGGCAGCCGCGGGGAGGAGGAGGAAGAAGAGGAGGAGGGGGGCGCCGACGACGGAGAAGCCGAGGAGGAGCCTGAGGAGGAGGAAGAGGAGGAGGAGGACCTGATCGATGGCTTCGCCATCGCCAGCTTCGCCAGCCTCGAGGCCTTGCAGGTGGGGCCCGAGGGCGATGGGGGCCCTTAGGGGCTCGAGAGGGGCAGAAACTCGGGTACAGTGCCTGGGGTGGGTGGGGTGGAGGGGGGAGTGCTGGCACCCCAAACCAGAGCAACCGGCTCCTCTGGCCAGACCTCTGCCCCACCCTGGGGTGGGAGGAGGTAGAGCTGGTCTCCAGGGACCAGCCAGGTTACCAGGCCTGCGAGGCTCTTTGGTAGCCTGGTCACCCCTAGAGAGGTGGGGAGCTTTTCTTTTTCCATCCACTTCAGTTCCACCTTCTTCTCCACAGAAGGATGCATCTCTTCAGCCCCCAGAGCGACTGGAACATCGGCTGAAGCATTCTGGGAAACGGAAGAGGGGGGGCTCCAGTGGGGCCACTGGGGAGCCAGGGGACAGCTCTGATCGGGAGCCTGGCCGGCCCCCTGGGGATCGGCCCCGAAAATGGCCCAATAAGCGGAGAAGGAAAGAGGTGAGCTTGTCCTAAGACCTCATCTTTTTAAACCGTTCAGGTGGAATGTCTTTGCCGTAGACCTGTTTTCCATCAGGAGTGCTACTGCCCATCCTAAACTCTAACCCCAGTCTGTAAGGGCAAAAAGGAAGGCAGAGCAAATTTGAGGCCTCCCTGCCCCCCAGTTTATGTCTGACGAAGATTTATCTACAGTCGGACTAAGATGTGTTTGGTGTATGTCTGCTTCAAACTGTGTGGATAATTGAGGATAATTATTTAGTTGAATCGTAAATAAATTAGAAATGGTTTTTGCCTTTCCCCTCGAGGTGGTGGCAGTCTAACAGGAAAGAAACAGTCAACAAGCAAACACCTAGACCACAGTTTAAGAAGCTACCCCAGGCAGAGATCTGGGAGAGGTGTTGCAGAAACCCCCATGAGGAAGCCACTCGTTCTGCCTGGGGGATGGGAGGAGGGTTGTGGTTAGGGAAAGCCCCCTAGGATGTCTTAGTCAGGCCCTGAAGTACAGTCAGAAGTTTGCTGAGAGAAGAAATGGAGACAAGTTGTTCTGGGCGAAAGCACATATGTATGAGAACTTGGTGTATTTAGAAAATGGCAAGAGCGTTGGGAATGGGTGTAGGTAGTAGCTGGAGAAGCAGCTAGAAGAAGAGATTGAAAGTAGAACATGAGAGACCTTGAATGCTTGGGAGCTGAAACTCTTAATTGCCTGGCCAGTCAGCTTCACTTACCTCTGGACTCTGGTCTTTCCCAGGCCTTCTCCCGGCACTCTCTGGAAGCTGGATACATAGTAAGTGTCATCCACCTGTAGTGGCCCTCCCGTTCCCCCTTGGGGCCCTGCTCATTTTCCCCTTCCTAAATCCTTTCTCTCTCCTTTTTCCCAGTGTGACGCAGAAAGTGATCTGGACGAGAGGGTAAGTGGGGCTAGAACTCCATGGGTGGGCAGTGTCACAGCTGGTAAAATGGACTGAAGCTTACAGGCCTTCTGCCTGCAGCAGACACCTCCCTTTGAGTGGGGAACATGGGTTAGGTTGAACCAGAATTAGGTTCAGGGTAGGAAAGGGGGAATTAGGAAGGTAAATGGCTTTTTACTTTATTTGTGACCAGGGCTACTGCCCAAAGACTAGAAGGCCATGTTTGGTATATCATCCTCTCCAAAGTCCCTTGGAGCTACCATTGGTTCTACGTGGGACTCCAGAGTGGATGTGAAACTGAGTAGTCCTTCCTGCTGTCCATTAGTCTCCTGTTATAATTAGGGTCTCATACGTGAGAATTTGCCATGGTCACTCCAATAAGGACAGGAAACCATTGTAGTTACTGTAGGAACTCAACTTATAAAGGTGTGTTTTAGTTTGTTACTAGGACTGATTTGCTTGTTTTGAATTAATCGATTCTAACGTAATGCTTTATCTATTTATTCCTGTAAGTCACTAAATTTATATTCTCCTCATATGTGTCTTGCTGGGGTTGGGGATTTAGCTCAGTGGTAGAATACTTGCCTAGCAAGTGTAAGGCCCTGAGTTCGATTCCCCAGCACCACAAAAAAATAGTTCTTCGTATGTGTCTTGCTTTCCCTCAAATGTTGACTGGCTAGGAACAACCCAGAAAGTTATTTTCCATCTAACAGGGCTGACTATTGTTCAGTTTTAGCTGATTGTTGCTGTGTGAGACTAGGTCCATTCTCAAGAGAACCTCAGATCTGGGTTTCAACAAAGACTCTCCAGGTTTCAAAACATTAGCAAGGATTTTTGCTAACATTTTAGGAACCAAACAAGTCTATAGGCCAGATAGGCCTGTGGGCTAGCAGTTAGTTACATTCTTGTTTTGATTTGCTTGCTTCTCTGCCATTGCTTTGCTGCCTTGATTCAGTCCTCCTGGCCTAGCAGGTTCTTGGACTTGGCTGTTCCATTCCTTTCTCCAAGTATAGTCCACCTCGAGCACACAGTGTGATGGATCTCAGCTAAGCTGATGGATCAGGCTTGCCCTCCCCAGCATTCCTAGGGGCCTTCAGAGGCTGTTGGCCTTTCTGGATGGAGGTCTGGCCCAACTGCAACCTAACCTTCTCTCACTCCTCCTTCCCCAGGTCTCTGATGATGACCTTGACCCATCCTTTACTGTCTCAACCAGCAAAGGTTGGTAACAGGGCTGGGGCGGGGCAGGGTTAGGGAATTGGGTGAGCCTCAACTGAGCATGTCTGCTATCCTGCCCTTGCAGCCTCGGGCCCCCACGGCACCTTCAATGGGAACTGTGAAGCAAAACTCTCCGTGGTCCCTAAAGTGTCGGGCCTGGAGCGGAGCCAGGAACAGCCCCCAGGGCCCGACCCGCTGCTAGTGCCTTTCCCCCCAAAGGAACCACCACCTCCACCGGCCCCTCGGCCTCCTGTCTCACCCCCTGCACCCTTACCGGCCACCCCCAGTCTGCCACCCCCACCCCAGCCCCAGCTGCAGCTTCGGGTCTCGCCCTTCGGCCTCCGCACTTCTCCCTATGGCAGCAGCCTGGACCTCAGCACTGGCAGGTGAGTGCTCAAGGGGTTGCGCTGATCCACAAGGGCCTGGTTATTTTGGGGCCAGGGCCTACATTCCGATCCCTGTGGGGTGTGACTTGAAGAGGACACTGGGTGAATTTAAAGAGATTCCTGCAGGACCTATCTGAGCTCTTTGTGCATTTGTGCAAGGGAATCCAGTTTGTGCTATTCCCAATTTTATTTGCTCGTGAGAACTTTTCTTAAGGTACGTCTGCTAGGAATAGTGTTCTTTGGAACATACTTTGGGAAATGCTGACATGATGATTAATAGTGCTGGCTTTGGTGTCAGTCAGACCTGCATTCAAATTCTTGCTCTGGGGGGCTGGGGATTTAGCTCAATGATTAGAGTGCTTGCCTTGTAAGCACAAGGGCCTGAGTTCGATCCCCGGCACCACCAAATTCTTGCTCTGCCACTTACTTGCTGTGTGATTTTTGGCAAGTCACTTAACCCCTCTGAGCCTCAATTTTCTCTTTTTTGTGAAAGGAAACAATAATAGTCCCTTCATCCTAAAGCCATTTGTGAGGATTAATCTTGAGTGAATTCAGTGTTTCCCAAAGTGTGTATACTCATTTTTAGTGGGCGGCGGAATGTCAGGTCTTATCTGAATAAACTCTAAAAATAGTCATGAGTTAGCTTTTATATGCTTTATTTAGAAAAATATGTTTAGTACTTGAATTCTTTGATTTTACATGTTACTGCTTAGTATAAGACCAGAAAAGACAGTTAAATTCAAGAAGTAAGTGGTATAGTACGGATGGTTGCATGGCTGTGGTAACAGTTGGGAACGTGGTGTGAGAGGTTGGAGCCTTGCGTTGGCTTGTAAAAGCAGGTGCCAGCACTTGGCCTACAGTAAGTGCTCACCAAAGGGTAAGAACTGCTGATACTATTATTGTTGATCCTGTCATCGTGTCATCTTCATCATTGTTATCATTATTGAGAAAACTAAGGCTCAGAGAGGGGCAGTGACTTGCTCAAGGTCACCCAGGGCGTTCTTGGCAAGATGGGTCTGGAATTCAGGTCTCCTGACTCCCAGGACAGGCCAGCTTGGTGCTGCTTCCACTGTCTTAGGGTGGGAACCCAGGTGGCCTGTTGTAATTAAGCGTCAAAATGAATGATCTGTTTTGTGCTGTGGTTGAATTGGAAAAGG
>PVJO010031378.1:0-14406 GCA_004026905.1 Hystrix cristata
TTAGATATATTCCTAAGTATTTTATTTTTTTGTGTGCAATTGTGAAAGGTATATCTTTTGTTATTTCTTTTTCGGTGGGTGTATTGTTTGTGTATAGGAATGCTATTGATTTTTGGGTGTGTGCTGAACCATTTCAACAGACACATTTAGCTGGTACTATGGAATGTGATTTCTCTGCATAATATTACAGTCAGTCCTGTTGCATACTATAACTCCCTCCTCCTGTGCCCATGGCAGACATCACTAATCAATTATGGAGTCCATTCCTGTTGAGACCAGTCATAGCCTCAGAAAACTCTCCAACACACAAGGCTCCAAACAGTCAGCAGGCATTAAGTATGGTTGGAAGTCACACAAGGAATAAATTGTATTTGCCTAACAGCTCAGTAAAAGATGACAGAATAGTTCAAGCATAGTTCTATTACTTTATATAGACATGGGTTTTAGAATTCTGTTCCAATTATGCAGTTTTATGGCCCCAAACCGAAACATTTATGAAATGATGGGAGTGAGTCTGAAGACACACCAATGTCATTGGTTATACACTTTTTACTGAAAGATGTCACTGATTTATAGCTAGAGAAAATACATACTGGGATAGTCTCTTTTTGAGAAAAGTGATAATGGAGAGCATGCCAAACAAATGGCAAAGATAACCACCATGCAGCCACTCCCAAATATGCATGTGTACATTCTGTGTACCACTATAATATTTTCTCTTTGCTTGATTGGAATGTTTCTATTTTATTCAAAACTACCATGAATTAACTTACAAAAATATATTTCCTCATAAAAATAGGAGGCCTGTTACAAGCACATCACACATAGATGTGGTATTTTCTTGTGTTCTCTGTCAGTACTAACTGAAAACTCTGCAATGTGCCTTCCATGTCAACTGTCATTTGGGTCATCTTGAATTTTGTTTCTGACTTCCATGAAAAACACCATAGTGGTATCTTTAGGAGAAAAGGTACGTGTGATTTTTTAAAACCATGTGGCTTTTTTTTATTGTCCTTTGAAGGAAAAATTAGTTGACTAATTGGATCTAACCTATTGATCTAATCTAATTGACTGGGCACAAATTGGCCGTTAATATAGCCAAATGAATCAACAGCCATTCTTGATTCTGTGTCAGGAAGTAGACACTATCTAGCTGGACCATCAGTTGGTTGAGTGCCAAGCTAAGAATGAATCACTGAAGAGACAAATGCCATCAGTAAAATAACTGAGGTAACCGGGCTGAAAAAGACCAATTTTGTTATTGTTACCTCTCATCAAATTTTCAACTTACTAATTAGATCCTGGAATTACTTCAGTGGACAGATGTCCATTCTGACATCCTGTGCCCTGATCAAGATACTTAATATCAGCACTATGGTGCTGAGGTAGGGTTTGCAGGAGCCAGGTACCAATTAAAAACAGGATAGTTGGCTCAGAGATGTTTGGCAAGAGAATTTCTGGTGGACTCGTGAACAATCTTTTGACTTTCACTTGAGGGTCTAGTCTTCTAATTTATTTTCCAAATCCCAGCTCAGCACATGATGGTACCTGCTCATTTTGCTCTCCTGTTCATTCTCCAGTTTCCTGCCTCAACTCTTCTCTAGCACTCCAGTCAAGGAGAGAAGAAGACCCCCTCCAAAACTTCTGCCAAGAGGAATCTCCTACTGGCAAATGAATAAAAGGGACTGAAGTACAAGGTCATGGTGATATTGGTATGGTGATAAGGGCAGCTACAGAGTTGTGGACAGTTATAGATCAGAGAGAAAAACCAGGACTACAATAACCGTGAGATTCACAACACCAGAGTGGTGAATGGGCCACTTAGAGTGGGCACAAACTCAGTGAATGCACATGTGGACAATGAAACAGAAGACTTATTTGGAACAAGACAGCCAACCCAGACAGTTTACACGAGAGAAGGAGGTCAAAGCAGGGCAGTGAATTAAATTTGGCAGACAGGAAGACCTCAGAGCAGGAAAAATGATGACTCAATATCCATCCAGCAGTTGGGAATAAGGACATCCATGAGAACTGACAGGCAGGGCAAGGCATTGTCACTTGGTCAAATTACACTGACAAGGACCCTGGCTTAAAAAATGGCATACACACTCTCGGCATGAGCAGACACTGTTGTAAAGCATGGGTACTCCAGGGTGTGGAGGTACAACTGCCCTGTGAGACATTTCCCACAAGGTCAAGCATGAGAAATGTCTGTCCCCACCAGGCCTTTCCTTGACGTTGGGTTGGCCAACCTCCTGAGACTCCTCCACATCACGTCCATCCCAAGCTTCTCTTTAGGTCCTCCACCCATCCTGAATGGACTTCCTAAAGGTGCATGCTATGCTGGTTGCACAGTGGCACGACTGAAAATGTCTAGCTGGTGGCTATTATTGATGCTTCCTTTTATTATACCCTTCCTCCCATGTTTTCGGTTTGGTATCTTCTCAGGTTCTTTTTTTTCCATCTACGTGTTTCCATTTTTGCAGATATCCCCCCAGGACATTTTTTAGCACATTTAATTTCAGGATATGCCATTCCCTCTGAGAGAGAATGTATTCCAGGAAAGGAGTAAATTTGGCAAAGGAATAGAAGAACTTGGTCTTAATGTTCATCTTCTAAATTTTCAATACCCCTTCTCAGAATTTCCTGTTCACGCTATGACCTTTGTGAAGATTAGTCAGTATAAGGCAGTGGTTCTTAACCTGGGGCTGGTAGTGAATCTCTTGAAATTACAAACAGGATTGTGTGTGTGTGTGTGTGTGTGTGTGTGTGTGTGTGTGTGTGTGTATGCTGTATTTCGGACACATTTTATCAATTAAATGAATTCAGCACCCCCAAAAGATAAATATTTGTAAAGGATGCAAAACTCTAAGAAATAAATTCAGTACTAAGGCTTCTGTTTACTAGTTCAACAACTAGTCCCTGACATCCTGTGGCTCAGTATCCTGTGTTGTGTAATAGAGAAGGTAATAGTAACTTCTCATACAACACTGGGTTGTGAATGTGAAAGCAATTTAGGAATTTAGAAGTTCAATAAAAGTGTTAGTTTTTCTTATTCTGCCAACTCTTTCAATTACATCAAAACAGAAGGGCTGGATCAAAAGTCAAACCAAACCAGTTCTGGCAGCAAAGGACATGCTGTTTTAGAAACACAGTACATGTCCTCTATGATATTAAAATCTTACCCAGTTTCTCATTAGCTTTGTGTACAAGCACTAAGGGGAAAGAAGCATCATGGCAGTTATCCAGTTTATTAAATCATTTATCCAGATATTTGGACAAACTCAATTATAAATTCTTGTTCCTGGTTTCTAGCTGGACACTATGCTCCCTTTTGGCATGTAAATGTTACCAAGGGTACAGCCCTCCTGTGCACACTGCCCTGTGGAGAACAACTGTTCTAAGAGGTTTCTGCAATTAGCTCTGTGTGGCGTTGACTTCGTTACTGGCTCCAGTGACAGCCAGTTCCAAGTAAACGAAGAAATAGTTCAATATTTTCACTCCAATAGAAAAGAGCTTTGACCTAAGTGGAGCCCTGGATGATTTTGGACTCTAAGACCAGTGTGATCGCAGCTAGCAAATTAAAGAATGAGCCAGAGAAACCAGGTCACACTTTATTACCCAGAGAGTAACACCTTTTAATTGGTTAACACAACAAATAAAGAGGTGGCAGCCTTCCGGAGCTGGCTTCTGATTTGCTCACGCATAAATGAGTTTGAGAAAATAAAATCCTTTCCTCACTTAACTTAGAAGCTGTAATTTTGATTAGGAAACAAAAGACCACACAAGAAGATGTCAGAGACAACACAAGAAACAGAAGGAGGCTTCCAACTGATAAGAACTCAATTTATTAGACACTCCTCCTAAAAGCACACATAATTAAATGAAAATAACTTTATTGGTTCAAGATTAAGAAGAAAACTTGAATCGTATGTAACGTCAAGGAAAGAAAAGAACCATTCCTTAGGAGGCACATGACAGACATGGGTTTGCGAAGACTGTTTGATTTTGAATAATACACATGTCAGTTTCATGCATCCTTCCACAAATTTGCTTCTGTGCTTCTTTGTTTCTGTTATCCTATTCTGTCAACAAAGCCAGAACACATAAATTGGATAGTTGCAAATAACGATTTCACTTCTGAAAGAGACTACCTGAAATTATAGGCATTTAGTACAGCATTAAAGTTTCAAAGTAAAATTGTGCTCATTGTAATATTTTACAATGTAAGCATGTCTGTCTAGGCGGCTGTGAAGTTCTAGACTCTGCTGGCAATTGAAAGTTTCCTTTGCAGTCCAAAATCAATTCCATCAATAGCTGACATGGTGGCAAGAAATGATATTGATTCATTGTTATCAATTAAGTCCGTATTTTAGTCTGATTTCTTAGATTTTTTTCCCTTATGTCCCTTTCCTGTTGTACAGTTCCATACAGGATATCATATTAGGCTTAACTGTCTTGTCTCCTTAGTTTCCTTTAGACTGTGACCCTTGTCTCAGATTTTTCTTTTTTGATGATCTTGATGTATTTGAGGAGTGCTGGTTTTATGTAGAATATCCTTCAATTTATTTTTCTTGACAATTTGCTGATGGTTATATTGGTGATATGGCATTTGGGGAGGAAGACCGTTAAGATGATGTACCATCTATACCAATCTGCATACTATTAATATGATTTATCAGTAATGTTAACATGTATCACCCCTAGCCAGACAGTGTTTGTCAGCTTTCTCCACTGTGAAGTTAGTCTTTTTCTTTTCTTTTTTTTTTTTTTTGTACTGGGGATCGAACTCAGGGCCTTGTGCTTGCTAGGCAAGTACTCTAACTGCTGGGCTAAATCCCCAACCCACATTAGTCTTTTTCTTTCCTCCTTCAAACTGCATTCTTTGGAAGTCACTACGCACACACAACCTGTATATAAAGAGTGGGAGTTATATTCCACTTCTTTGAAGGGAGTTTACATAAATTATTTGAAACTCTTTTAAATCAGAGTTGTCCCCTATCTTCCACTTATTGATGTATTCAGTCATTTATTTACATCAGTATGAACTCACAGATATTTATACTTTGGTTATAGCTTAATACTACATCATTCATTTTCTTGCACAAATTCTTGCAGTTTTGTCCATTGGGAGCTCTGTCCGTCACCTGGCTCTTGTGTCCATTTGCCATAACTAGTCGGGGCTTTTATTTTGTTTTGGTGTTTTGATTGTTCCCAAGTGCTTCCTCACTTCTGACAACCATAAGACTTCCAAGGTTCATCTTGTATATTCCCTTCCCCAGCCCTGGATTTAGCCATTTCTTTAAGGATCTCCAGTTCTTTTTATTGGAGAGTGGTATTACTTCTCTTCATTTTTATGTGTTCGTTCCAACCACATTCTTCCAATCCCTGCATGTCACTCTAACCTTAGAAACCCAATTATTTACTCTTGATTCTTTTATAATCTCTTAAATGCCTTCAGAGTCTGGCTCATAGATGCCTCTAAGAATGAAATTTTTCATACATTTGGAGTCCCTTCTTTAATATGTCTCACTTTTCTTGTCTATTCCTACTGAAATTTACATTCTCTCCTCCACGGCATCTATGGAGTTGAAAGGAAGGGAATACGGTGGGTACTAAGTAAGAGCAGTAAGCTCAAACTACCTCTCGAGTGGCATATTATTTTTAATTAATGCTGGTACCATTTTCTCACCTTCCCAGACACATTAATGTAACAAGAACTATGTTGGCATCTGTGGAAGCAAATGGAGAGGAACAGCAGTTTAAAGGGAGGGGGGCTGCCCCCCAGCTCCAATCTGGGTACACATTGGAGCAATTCACAACGGACACCAGATCGCCAGAGTGTGCAAGAGTAAGAGCTGAACTTGATTGCTGTAGGAACATATTTCCTCTGTGACTGGCAGGGATTTTTATTTTTCATGCTGCTGGGAGACTTTGAAGAAGACTCTTTCCTGATGAGTTCCCTGCAACCACACGCAGGGCCAGATTATAGGGAGCACAGGGCTAAAAAGTAAGCAGAACTATGCCCCACTCCCCGTACCCTGCTGCTCATTTGGAGACAGAACAAGTTTCCAAGGACAGAGCCCATTCTCTCTGTTTACACTTCAACTCGGTAGGTCCTTCTTTACTCCCTACTCTTCTGATTATTCTTCCTCTGCTACCCCTAAGAGAGTCAGATGGATCCTTTAATGTGGTTCTAACAGCAGTTCTTGAAGGCTAAATAACCTGTCAGCATACCTGGTGAACACTAGACATGCATGCAAAGAGGGACAAGATATGCTGTCAATTCAGGGGAGGAACGATATCAGACTAGGTGTGAACTGTAGTGTAGAGACTAATATTCATGTATTATGTACATAGACTCTCTGGCTTTTATCTTTTTTAAAAAATGTTCTTGTTTCTAGACATGTATACTATTTTGATACATCTTAATTTTACAAATAATATATAAATGCATTCTTTTTAAAGAAAATTAGAACATTACAGATGAAACCAAAGGTTCCTTTAATGGGACCTTTAGTTATACACCTCTCTCTGTTCTCTGTTCTAAACATCTCTATGCCTCTTCCTTCCTGATTCTGAGGAAAATGCTGTTTTGACTTTTTCAATCTATCTTCCCAGAGAAAAGGTATATAAAAAGAAATAGATGCTCACCTTCATGACTACCTAATTCAAAACAGTATAGCTGATAGTCACTGCCTCGTCTCTTCCTCCTCCTTCCACTCTCATCCCCCCATCACTTAGCCCAAGTTGGCAATAAAACTCCTGGCAGTGCTTGGAATGTGGATGAGCCAAGATTGCCCATGTTAACACAGAATAATCAGGGCTGGAGAGACAGGCTAGGGCATTCAGAAGCCCTCATTAATTCATCCAGGCTGAACTGGGTCAAGGGAGCAGGGCCTCAGAAATGAGCAAGGAAGCAAATATCACCAAGAGAAGCTCTGGGGAGGGGAGTGCAGAACCAGGGAAAGAGATGCTACTTGAGGGGAAGACATGGACAAGGAGGACCGTACTCCTCAACCCAGGTGGGTCCCCCAAAAGCAGGGCCAGTCAGGCAAGCCCACAGTGGAGCAGTCCATGGTCAGGGGCAAAAGATAGCATTATTCTCAAAGGAGTGGATTGCTACAATCAAGACTTCTTACTACAGCTACTGCACTCTGTTATACCCTTTTTTGTACAATAGTGCCAAGACTGAGAAACGTAACCCCCCCCCCCCAGCAGCACAGAGGCTCCTTGATCATGGCCCTAAAAGACTCCAGGTTTTCCTGAGCAACCCTACTCAGGGTGTCCTGTCCTGGTCTGAACGATCCCTGAAGGATCAGCCAACTGGGGAAAGGAATATATTTGTGAGTGCATTAGCCAGAGGCAGCTCTACTTTTCCTGACAAATGGAGATCAAATTTTAAAATGGAAATCATTTGGGTGATTTTTCTAATTCTCCTTTATCTACATCACCTCCTCCCTCATAAAATCCACCCAAGACAGGGGACTGGTTTGCTAGGAAATGAATGATGAAGCCAGCTTTGGAAGGGAAGCACAGAGAAACTTATGACCTTCAAAATCGTGTGCTGTGTAAACAGTGGAGAGAGCCAAGCTTCACTGGGAAAGGAGCGATGGTCTAATTCCCTGGCTCCCACTTCACTCATTCAGGGAAGGCCAACCCACAGCTCAGGGAGCTTTAAGTACAGGTCTAAACAGAAAGGAAAGAAGTAGAAGAAAATCTCTTTCTGATGTGTTTATAAAGTACATAATTGCAGGTACAAAAGCAAAAAGGAAATGAAGGATGAGGAGAAAGACTAGAGACTCTTAGCCCTATTTCCCCTTCTATAATATTAATATCTATGTATCTTTTGTTTTAAAAGGTAAATCAAAGCACAATAAAACTTTAGAAAGTTTATTGGCATAATTAGCAACTATGAATTGGGGAACACCAAACTGACAGAGGTTTAGCGTTCTGGTGGTGAAGGATCAGTGGCAAGAGTTTATGCAGAAGTGAAAGAACAGCAAGGACATTATTTGATTGGTTGTAGTTATACAGGTGCTGTACTTGGTTTACTCGAGTGGAAGGTCCCCCATCATATGATGTTCAACTAGTTAGATGTTTCTGGTTGAGCACATGTTCTGTTTTGCTTTGATAGTGGCATTTATGACAAAAACTCAAGTTTTGCTCATATTTACAAATCAAACAAGGTTTAGGTCACTTATGAGGTCTAACTGGTTTTGTATGCTGAGGGACTCTTTAGACCTGTGTCCATTTTAATTTGTTTTAATGCTGTCTATCTACATACAAATGCACGCACGCACACACACACACAAACATACGCACACACTCACTCACACACTATACATCTTCATGTGGCCATAGGTGGGGCTTTTTGGAGGTGGCTGGATCTGGGGTGTGTGATGCTGGAGTCAAGGATGTGATGCTGGGATTGATTCATGGTGCAGTGCTAGGATTAAGGCTGCCCCGCCCTGGGGTGTGCTACCCACACTAAGGGTGCGTAGCTTAGATGAGACATAAGTGACAGAAAGAGCATCACTGTTTGTCACTTGCTGCTTGCTGGTTTGTTTCTTTACTACTTTGCTGCCTTCTGCCTGCCATAAACTATTTCTCCTCTGTGATGCCACCTTGCCTTGTAGCTAGCCAACTATGAATTGAAACCTCTACAAAATGTGAGTTAAATGTGAGTAAACAAACCTTTCCTCCTTTAACTTTGGGTGTCAGATATTTTGTCTCAGCAATGAGAAAAGTAACTAAAATACATACATACATACATATACATGTATATATACACACACATATATAATAAATGTTGTAACAGCGTACACCAAGAGGCATCTCTGCCAAGTTAGGATGGGGAAGATAACCACACAGCAGTGGCAGACAGAGAGACAGCTTCAGCTGGAGGCCAGAGGAGGAAGTACCAAAGATGCAGTGGGATAGACGGCCCAGTTAGGGCAGAGGGGAGGCCAAGCCAGCACTGATGAACCTGGTCCTGGTCCTGCCAAGAAGGAAAAGACCAGAGAGTTACAGCCACAGGCATCATGGCCCTTTGATAGGATGATGCCTGAGAAGCCACACAGGTGCCCCTCACTAATACCCGAGAGGCAGGCTGAGATGGAGGCCCCCCTCCCTATCTAGAAGGTCCCCTACACCTCTAAGGACACCGTCTAGGGGACCAAGAAGACAAGGGGAAGGTTTTAGAAGACTAAGAGAGATTCTGAAATCTACAAAAACTATAAATGAAACTTACTGGGACGAAGGTATAGTTCCAAGAGTCCCTCAGCTATGCCAAAGGTAGCTTGGGAGGAAGGATAGAGTAATTAGAGACAATGAAGGTACTATGTTATCTCTGAAAAGCCTGAGTTGTGATATGGAGAGATTTGTGATTTCACCATACAGGTACTGAGAATGTGGTTTTTATCTTAAGATTACCCTAAGTTAGAGAGAGGGTGGAGGAGAGGGAGGGAGAGAGAGAGAAGGGAAGGAAGGAAGGAAAAGAAAAAGGGGAGGAGGGCAGAGCAGGATGGAGTGCATGAGCCAGGAAAGGAAGGAAGAAAAAACAGGAAGAAGGGAGGGAGGAAAGGAGGGAAGGGAAAGAAGTCTGCATGGAGGGAGGCTGTGCCAAAGCTAAGGGGAACTGATCTTCAAGCCTCTGGAGTTGCTGACTAATTTGATTTCCTGTGGTCATCCTAAAGTGCAGCATTTGGAGGGACTCATGATACACATCGTCTGAATTTGCCATGGTCCTCTCCTCACATTCTGCAGGCAAGGTGTCGGCCTCAGAGCAACGAGCCTCACAGCAGGTGTGGGCAAGAGCACTCAGGGTTGAGAACCCTCACTTCCTTCCCTCCGTGGTCCTTGGGTACCGTGGGACCGCCCAGCACTCAGGACTCAGGGACACACTGTGAGTTCCTTAGGGCAAAAGGGAGTGCCTCCAGGGCGCGGACCTTGCCCTTTACCAGGAGAGTGGGGAGGAGGGCCTCCTGAGCTTTTCTGTGTGTTTTCTGTACACTGCAGCCCTGGGCCTCACTACCTCCTCTCACCCATCCTCCTCCCAGAACAGGGAGCAGCGAGCACCTCCGGCTCTGTCTCCCAGAGCACTGTTCCCTGTGTGCTTTCCACACAACAGGCATTTTGGTCTCTGGTCATGCTGAGGGTCTTGGCCTGGGCACCTCGGCTCTGTAGGGTGACTCTGCCAGCAGCCAGGTCTTCAAAGTCTTTACTTGGCATTGTAGGACCAGGAAAGGGAGAGCACCTCCAACTTCTACATAAGACTCCTGCAGAGCTGCTGCTGATAATGGAGAGGAAGCAGCCTGAGATGCCTCACCAGGGGAAGCTGCTTTCCTCCTAGTCTGCCTTTCGGGGTCTGCCAAAGAGGCAGGCTGCTTCTGCTTGAGCTAACTTGATAATCACAGGGTGGGATGATGGGGAAATCTCCACGCTGAGAGCCGCTCCTCCACATCCCTCCCAAGTGTGTGTGTGTGTGGGGGGGGGTGCCAGAGGCTCAGCTTCTTCCCAAGACAAGAGCCAGCTCAATCTAGCACAAATAAGCATGCCTGGGCTTGGGTCACAGGTTCCACGTTCTTCTAGAGAACAGCAGACACACTGAGGCCTCAGTTGGGGGCTCTAAGCAGCATGAAAGGTCTAAGAGCATCTTGATTTCCTGGAATATTCTGTTTCCAATAATGATCCTTCTTTTAGTGTATAACCAAATGCCTTGTATCTCAATTTAAAAAGCTGCATGTCCAGTTTGTATATCTCAGAACATGGTCCCTTCTAGTCTCTGTGGCGGCTGAAGCTGGGATAGCTCACCGGGATGTCTTCAATGCCCATGATTGCCACATTATATTACACAAACTTTAATGGAAGATTTTGAGTTCCATGAAAAAGAGGTTGAAAGTGACATCTGGATTAAAAAGAGGAAAAGACGCCATTGGCTAAGGAATTAGGAAAATATTCCACGTCTTCTGACTCGTGAAAATGAACAAAAGAGTCATATTCTGCCAGACTGTAGCATGCTGCCTAAATGCACATAGAGAAATAATTCACTCTGGGACAGTAGAAAAGTCCTTGAACTAGAAGTGAGGGGATTATCATCTGGATTTGTCACCTTATTCGACTAAATCACTTAACATTCCTGGTCCTCCAAATTTTGGAATCCTTAACATGTAAAATGGGAGGAAAATTCTAGTCCTGGCATTCTCTTCTGATAGCCACTTTTCCTACAGAATATGTTAGGGATGTACATTTTCAACCACACTTGAGTACTGTATATATTATACTTTTTTTTCTTTCCTCACTAAATTAAAAACTGATAAATATGACCTCATAAAAACAAACTTCTGTTCTGTGCAAGTGACTGTTAAGAGAACAATATGAAAGCCTGCAGATTGGAAGAATACGTTTGCAAACTACATGTCCGATAAAGCGACTGGTATCTAGAATACATAAAGAACTCAAAACTCAACAGTAAAAAAGCAAACAGCCCAATTAAAAAGTGGGCAATAGACAAACAAGCATTTCACTAAAGAGAAATACAGAAGGCAAATAAGCACATGAAAATATATTCAACATCATTAGTGGTTGGGAAAAATGCAAATTGAAGCCACAAAAAAATAGCACTACCTTCACATTAGAATGGCTGAAATGAAGAATACTGTCAACACCAAATGCAAACGGGATGCAGAGACATGCTACTGAGACTATAAAATGGAATAACTACTTTAGAAAAATTTGTCAGTTTCATATAGAAGTAAACATGCAGTTACCATTACATGATCCAGTGATTGGACACTTGGACATTTATCCAACAGAAAGGAGAACGTAAGTTGTACAGGAATATTCACAGCAGCTTTACTTATAAAATTCCAAAATTTGAAAAAGAAAAAAACTACAAATGTCTTGCAGTGATAACTGGTTAAGCAGTGGTACATTCATCTCATGAAATACTGCTCAGCAATATAAATGAACAAACTACTGATATACAACAAGATAGGTGAATCTCAAGGGCATTATGCTAAATAAAAAAGACAATTCCAAAAGTTCACATCCAGTATGAGTCAGCTTCACGTTACTTCAATGAACTACCTGAGGTAATTCACTTGCAAAGAGGAAAGCCTTAGCTAGCTCACAGTTTGCAGGTTCAGGTTTAAGACTATGAAGTCCATTGGTTTGGCCTCTGATGAGCACAGCAAATGCGCATGATGATAGTGCCCGTGGGAGTGTGTGATCTCATCACAAAGCGGGAAGCAGTTAGGGAGGAGGGAAGAGACCGGGATTCTACAACCCCTTCAGGGACAGCCCCCAGTGACAGAAGGATCTACCACCTGGCCCCACCTCTTAAAGGTCCACAGCACCTTCCAACACCTCCACCTTGAGGACCAAGATTTCGCATATGGATCTTTGGGGGACACTCACCCAAAATACAGTACAATTTATATAATGTCTTTGTAATGACAAAATTATGGGGTGGAGAAGAAATTAATGGTTGCCTAGGGTTCAGGACTGAGGTGAATTTGGTTATGAAAGGGGAATATGAGGGAACCTTCTGGTGATGGAAAAGGTCTTTATCTTCACTGTGGTGAACGATATACAAACCTACACCTGATAAAAATTCAGAGAACCAAACACATATACTGAGTACACGATGAAGGCTGGTGAAATCTGATTAACGTTGATAGGTTGTACCAATGTCAGTTTTCTGTTGTGATATTATACAATGGTTTTGCTAGATGTTATCATTTAAGGAAAGTGGGTAAAGGATATATAGGATTATACTGTCATAAAGTATAACAAAGACCCAAATTTCCTAAAAGGAAAATATTGATAAGCTTAACTGAATAATAATAACAATAAAAAGACTGCACAGGGAAACTGCTCAGTGGATAAAAACAAAGGAAAAATACCCTGAGAAAATTTTGCAGTTTAATCACAGATGATGAATTAATTTTCCCAATATATAAAGCAAAATAAAAGATGTGAACAGTTTGTTCATAGCAAAGGATAAAAGGACTTAAATATTTTAGGTTAAGATATGAATATCAATTATAACAACATCAATGAAAATTAAAACCACATTATTATAATTTTTATTCTTTTTCTTTCTTTTTGTTTGTTTGTTTGGTTGGTTTTGCAGTGCTGGGGTTCCAAGCAGGACTGGTGCATGCTAGGGAAGCACACTACCTCTGAGGTCATGACTTTTTTCTAAGTATTCAGATTGACAATCATTGAAAGTTTGAGCTGTCACACTAATGAATGTGTAGAAAAAGCCAGTCTTGTGGGCTGCTGGATGAAATCCAAGGGGTATAACTTCTCTGGAGGGCAATTAGCAACTCTCAAAATTACAAATGTGCAATTTCCATTGACTCAGCAATTGTACTTTTGAGAATTTATTTAACATGTAAAATTGTCCTTGTGCAAAGGGATATACAGAGAAGATCATTTACTGCAGTACTTGCTTGAACAACAAGATAACACAAACAACCTGTGCACAAATCTGTTGGGGAGCAAAGAAACACTGGTATATCCATGCAGTGGAATACTAGTAAGTAATAAAAAGTATAAAGAAGCACGGTAAGGACTGATACGAAATTACCTCCATAAATAGGAAGAAGAACAAATTAGGACAGTGTACATAATAAACTACCATTCGTGTAACAACAGAACCATGTTTATCCTGGCCTCTGCTTCCAAATGCTTGAAGTACTGCAGTGAGCATATAGGAATCATGAATAACATCAATGTGCCTCTGGAAGGAGAACTTCTTTTGTTGGGACAAAAGTGGAAAGATTAGATTTTCTCTGCACATCATATGCTGACTTCTGGGTGTTGATCTAGGTACCTGCACGGTACCTTCAAAAATAATTGACTGAGTTGGGGCTGTAGCTCAGCCGTACTGCTCTTGCTTAGCGTGTGTGGGGCTCTGGGTTGGATCTGCGGCACTGCCTAAATTAATTAATTAATTAATTAATTAATTAATTAAAATATGTTTTAAAATGAGAGGCATTAAAAGATCCTTTCCTAAATATGAACGTTCACCTTTCCAAGATCCCTTGCTCTTCATGTCCCCTGCAGCCACACTGCTGTTACAGGAATGAGAAAAAGTTGAGCCTTTATGTGGGGATTGTGGGGATGAGTTGGTGATGCTGGTATTTGTGAGAGCTGCATGGGAATCATGAAGGGTTCCTTTCACCTAAGTGATGCAATTAGGATGCCTGGTGTCTTGTGAAGACATCTTGTTCAAGAGCCCTTCCACCAGAACCATGTTGGCCAGAAAACAAAGAAATGTTTAGATGCGTGTCTTATTTTTTTCCTTCCTCTAATTACTCCTCTATGATCCAATTTCATTAAGTATGTTGATGAGCTATCTCCTGTTAATTTCTTCTTTAACAACAAAGTGTCCAA
>PVJO010031379.1:0-14395 GCA_004026905.1 Hystrix cristata
ACCACATGAGGCTTTGGGGGGACATCTAGACACAAACCATAACACAAAGCTACTTTTCTTTTTATTTTATTTTTTAACCAAGAACATGTATTGGTACATTGTCCATATATTGATCACATTTAACATGTTTGTTTTGTACCTGTACAAAGCTACCTCTTATGCACACTGAAATCATTCTAGAGAGTGAATGAAGAGAATATAATTTTAAAATTAACATTAAAAGCACAATCAGATTGTAAGTATATATTTAGCGAGTTGGAACAATTTTATTCACAGTTCAACTTGTAAACCATGGTCTTTATAGTCACAAAGAGTTAACCTGTAAAAGAGTATTTTTCTCCTTTTAGAATATATAACTATAAAAGAAATGATGAGGGTGTTAGAAAAGAATCTTGTGGACTTGAAGCATGCACTACCTTGGGTTCACTAAGACTATAAACCTGATAGCTGGAAATAAGGAAATATTCACTAGGACCAACATTAGATTGGATTTCTTTCTATTTAACTGTTCATATGATTTGAACTTTTTGCTTAAAGTTAACACTAAGGCAATGACAAAAAAAATCAAAATTAACAAAGGAGACTTCATATTAATAATTGAATAATCAGTACTGGTGTATCTTGGTCACTCATTGTGTCTAATGTTTTTGGTGAAATATGGTTTTAGTAGAGCATATCACTGCATTGTATATTAAGTGTTTGTTATAATGTGTGTCTTATTTATAATTTTTAGTTTTAAAATAATTTTCATTGGATCTGAGTTGCTGTGTATTATAATTTCCTTACTGTAGTACATCATTGCTCCCACCCTTCTCCTTTGTTCTACTATCAAATTAATTGCATGTGTATACAACATAGACCCAAAATACAATTACATACATATTGTAATATTTCATTTTAGGCCACTTAAAACAAGGAAATAAAAGATTCATTTTTACAGTCTTCTGCAATACTAGAATTACTTTACCTATCCTCATGAATATGTGGATTCAAATGACTGTGAGGACACTTGCTATTAGCCTGAAGAACTTTCTTAATATTTTTTTTGCTTTAAATTTTTATTGGAACATGTTTGCAGTATATAGTGTTTACATTCATTTTTTGGGAATTGGTACATATATACTATATCTTGTTCACTTTTGATCCCCATTCTTCCCCTTCCTTTGGATCTCTTCCTTGGATTTCTTTCACCATTAAGTATTTCTTACAAAGTGGACTGAGAGTAACCAATTCCCCTTTATTTTGGATTTTCCTTATGTGAATTTCATTTTTAAAGGTAATGTTCCTGGGTGTAAGATTCACAGCTGACAGTTCTCTCTTGTAGCACTCTGAATATGCCATCCCAATGTCTTGCGGTCTCTATAGTTTCCGATGCTATGTCACCTGTCATTCTTGCCAGGGTTTTGTTTTACATGCTTGTTTTTTCCCTTGGTGCTTTCAGGTTTCATCATTGTCGTCCACTGTTTTTACTCTTTTGTTCAGATTGTGCGTTTCCCTGGGTTTATACTACTTGAATTTAATTTAGCTAGATGTTTTCAAAAAATTTAGCCAAATATTTTTCTTCAACATTGTTTCTGCTTCTTTTCTCTCTTCTCTCCAGCTGGTATTCGTATTCCTTTAAGTTCACAAATTCATATCTTCTGACCATTAAAATCTACTCTTGAGTTTCTTTAGTGAATTCTTATTACCAACTGCAGAATTTTCTTTTCAAAGAAAAATATTCTTTGTTGATATTGGTTAAAACATTGTCATAATATCTTCCTTTCATATTCAAGCACAATCTTCATTAATTTTCTTAAATATTTATCATAATTTTTCTAGTCAATGCCTGATTAAAAATTTGGGATCCTCATAAAAAGGGTTTGATTCTTTTTCTCTATGTGTGGGTGACATCTTGTTATTTTGTACATCTTACTACATTTCACTAAAACTGGACTTTTTACATAATATAGTGTAGCAAATCTACATGTTGACTTCCTCTTTCCTTTTAGGGGATTTCTCATTGTTGTGTGTATTTAATTACAGTATTTGCTGACTCTTTACTGAAGTCTCCTTGCCTTGCAATGTGAAGCTTCTAATGTTATTCTGCTGTGAGCACAGCTTTGGGCATGTGCAAAGTTACTTTTGGATGAAAGGTATATTATCAGGAGTCTCTTTGTGTGTTTCCCACACATCTCTGTTCAGCTCTCTGTCTCATTTGATATCATATAAAAATCAAGCAGTATGCTAGTATTTCACCAGGAAAAAGAGTAGTAATCTTTGAACCATATAACAAAACCAAAGAACTTTACCACAGTGGAAATATATAAATTTGCCTGATATTGTTACCATATAAAAGGAATGATTAACCAATGGAAGTAATTTGTTTTATTCCACTTTTGTCATAAACTAGCATTTCTGCTTTTGCAAATGCAAAGTAACTTTCCAAAGTAGTCAGAAATAAAAAGTAATTTAATACTTGAAGCACTTTCACAAATATATTCTGTGGTCCATATAGCATTAGATTTTTATGGATCAGTTTTAAAATAGAACAATTCTAAAACTAAGAGTATCTTATTTTCCATTGGGGGTAACTACTAGAATTCAAATATTTGTAAAAGGAATTCATGAAGATATTTTGTCATGTAATAACAACATATAGGTACTTTTGTCATTAACCACTTAATATTTTACCCTGAGCATCATTCAGGCAGTATTTGTTTAAATACTATTCCAAGCATAATATTGAATAAATTTGATAAAACTGTTATTTTTATATTTCCTGTTATATTACCTTATAAAAATTAATGAAAATTTTAACAACAACAACAAAAAGAAATATTTGGTCATCTTGTATTTAAATAACTGGACTGGTAAGTGCTTAAATGTCCATATATAAACTCCAGAGAAGATAAATAAACCATAAGTAGATTTTAAAAATTATTCTTACCATAGTACTTCTTTGATTGTGTCTAAAATTCCATCCTTTAATGTACTTTGTCCAATTGTCTCAGTCAAGTGTTCTGTATCAGTCTCTATAAAACATATTTCATGGGGTGGGTAGGGCTCTCGCGGTGACATGTTTACAGCTGGGTGTGACTCAGTAAAGTGGATTTGTTTTTAAAAAAAAACGTATATCAAATCAGTTTTCTAAGATAGAAAGGCTATACTTTCAGGGATCATTTCTATAGTTGGTGACTGGAGAAGCTTCTCTGATCGTGTAAGATATATATTAATATATGAATATATATATGTATTAGTACTACCTTAATTAGCATTTTCAATTAGAATAGAAGAATTATAATTAAAAGTCCAGATTACAGTAACATAAGAACTTAAATTTGAAAGAACTATTAGGAGTCATATAGACTTCATTATTTTGGGGCTTGGATATGTTTAGTGCTTTGACCAAGATCACATATCAAACAATAATAGTGATGTGTATACTGATGTTGCCTAACTCCTTAGTGTTTTTCCACACAACATAAACATATGTAAATTGACATCATCCTAGATAATTTATGATAATAAAGTATAAGTATACATTAAGATATTACTAATACTGTAGGGTTATATTTGGTGAGAGATATATTTAGAATATAACTTTTTTTAGATCAAGTTGCAAACCATGGTCATCATAACTCACAGACTACTACCATAAAACAAACTGTAAGTCAAGCATACTGATACACACCTGTAATCCCACCATTCTGGGAGGCTGTGGCAAGAGGATCACAAGTTCAAGCTTAGCTAAGCTGGGCAACTTAGTGAGACCCTATCTCAAAATAAAAAAAAATTAAAAAGGGCTGGAAATATAGCTCAGTGTAAAGGCAAATACATTAATTGTCTTTGTTATTGTTGTTGTTGTTGTTGTGTAACTATAAGTCAAATAGGCATCACTGATAGAAATGTAATCTGGTGGGGGAGCTTCCAACATGGCTGAAGAGAGGAGGAGGTAAGAGTTCCTCCAAGAAAACTGCAATCATGGGAAATATATCCTACTACCAAAATCAACTTGAATTAAAAGATTTGTAGATCAAATAGAACATAGGCATAGGATTTTTAAATGGCCAAGCAGCCCACCACAGGTCTGCCTGCAGTGGGACCTCCACCTGTGCACGGTGCCTGAACCACTATTCCTGAGAAATTCCCAGAAAGCTGAGGACGCAATAGTGAGGCAAACTCAAGCCAGGAAGGAAAGCTTTGGGATATACAGCCTTCATTCAGAGGGTACTACAGCCTAGTGGAAATTTTTTTGCCAGCACACACAAAGTGACCAGGAAGCTGCTCCCTCCCCAACCAGCTGCCAGGTTTTTTTTTTTTCCCCACACCATACTGACTAACCCATGCCTCTGGTGACAACAAAGTGGAGCAAGAGATCAGAGGGATGGCACCAGGTAGCACTTGTGCTGGGATAGAGGAGACGGACAATGAGGAGGCACCCCTGCCTTCCTCCCAGCTGAGTAAGAGAAGAGAGAGATGTGCCAGGCCAGCGGAGCAGAACAGAGGGAGCTGTGCAAGGGCAAGGAAGAACCAACTGTATGCGAGACTGGGAGTAACCTCAGGCTCTTGCTGTCTGAAGGCACCAGAGCAACTAGGGCGGGGCAACTGGGCAAGTGATGGGTGATGTGGAGACAAACGGGGCAAAGAGTTGCAGGTGAGCCACTGAGGGACTCGCAGAGAACTGGGGCTGAAGACTCTGCCCTATCCCCCACACCCTGAGGCCAAAACAGCCCCTCCTCCAGCACTAATCCTACTGCAGACTTGGCAGGGCTACCCAGCACAGATTTGGGCTCCGACTTGGACACCACCACAGAACTGTGGACACCAGAGAAAAATCACTGTTTTGTTTTGTTTTTAGTCTTTCTTTCTTTTTTCTTTTCTCTCTTTCTTTCTTTTTTTTGGTTGTTTTGTTTTTCTTTTTCTGTCTGTTCTCTTTTTTTCTTTTCTTTTTGGTTGTTTAGGTTGTTACTTTTGCTTGTTTCATTCATCTTTTTTTTTTTCTTCCCTTTCTACTTCCACAATTACCTGTTCTGATTCTTGGATTTTTTTCCATGTGAGCAAATATTTTCTCCAGTCTCTCTAGTTTGCATCAATATTCTTTTGCTTCCGTCTTCACTCTTTCTCTCCTGTTTTCTCCAGTTTCATAAAGCTTGGGTGATCTTCCCTTGTCCTCCAGCCTTTCTTATACTATATTTCTCTTCGTTTACCTATTTTTTCCCTTATTCCTCTTAAATCCCCCCACCCCCACAGGGTGTAAAACCACTCCACTAAGGGGAAACTACTGCATATGAATGCCTGGTTTATGTTGCATTGTTAAGTAACTCTAGATTTGCTTCTTTAGCTACAGGTATCAAGTTAATAATTACCACAGTTGGTCAGTTTCTAGACTGGGCTTGATGTTATTGTTATTGCTAATTGTACTACTATCACTATGGTGTCATACCTGTTGAAATTGGTTGTACTCCCTAGCATGACAACACTGGGATTATCTGGAGTGATAATTAGTAACACAGACCAGTATCAAAAGACTAAGCTTTGGACCAAACAGCAACTCCTCATCCCTAACAAATGGGGAAGGTAAGATCTTGGGACAGACACAAAGGCCAAGAGCCATCTACACCTGGGAGACATCCCTGAGGAACAGACATTTCCAAGGAAAGCCTTGATTCTTTGATAAAGCTACCTACCACAAGCAATCTACAAGCATCAACACAGGAAACAAATTTAAAAAAAAAAACCAAACAGAAAATGATGCAGAGGCAAAATGCAACCCCAGACCTCCAGTTCACCCAAGACAAGTCCAGGGGATAACAAAATTGAGGAAATCAGAAACCATCTACCTGAATTTTCAGAAATGATAGCCACAGAAGTAAAAAAAAAAAAAAAAGATAAATGACGCTATAGAGAAAATCAGATTAGAAATAATCATACAGGTAAAAAAGAGATTATGATCACAATGAAGGACTTGCTCAGTGAATTTAGAGAAGACATAGATAATATAGGAGCTTAGGAAAATGATGGAAAATATGAATGCCCAACTCAGGAAAGAAATGGAACCCATGAAACAGATCCAAACAGATATCCAGGAGATTAAAAACTCTATTCAAAGTAGATGCAATCGATTGAGCCATGGAGAAGACAGAACATCTGATGTAGAAGACAGGATTGTGGTAAGTGATCATGTAAAGAAACATTTGTTAGAAATAGCAAGAGATCATGAAAAATCAATCCAACAGCTGTAAGATGATACAAAGAAGAACAGAAGGTTGATCAAAGTCAAAGAAAAAGCAATAGTCAGCACAAATAACACAAAAACCTGTTCACAGAAGTAATGGCAGAAAACCTCCCAAGCATAGTAAAAGAATTTAACATACAGATAAGTGAGGCATACAGAACCCCAATTAGCCATGACCAAAATAAATCTACACCAAGGCATATAATAATCAAGATTCTAGAAATTCAACACAAGAACAGAATATTTAAAACTGTTAGAAGAAACAAATCACCTATAAAGGAAGTATATCAGAATCACAGCAGACCTCTTAACCCAAACTCTTAAGTCAAGAAGAACTTAGAGTGAAGTATTTCAAGTCCTAAAAGAAAACAACCTCCAAACCAGATTAATGTCCAACGCAAAACTATCTTTCAAAATCAATGCTGAAATAAGATACTTCCAAGACAAAGAATTGAAGAAATTCATGACCACCAAACCAATACTCCAAAATGTCCTGAAGGATATTCTAGAAAGAAACAAGGAAGATTATAATTCCAAGAACACCAATAGAAAGAATCCACCATGCAAGGCAAATAAAAAGGGAGGAAAGACAAAGAACCAATAAAAGGAAAATTATATGACAAGGATAAGTCAATGCATAACAGTTATAACAATCAAGGTAGAGGGTCTCAATTCACCAATCAAAAGAACAGACTGGCAGAATTAATCAAAAAACAAGATCCAACAATATACTGCATGCAAGGAACACATCTAACTCAAAAAGAAATTCATAGACTGAGAGTCAAAGGATGGAAAACAATACTTCATGTAACAGGAACTCAGAAAAAAGCAGGGGTAGCTATTCTACTTGCAGACAAAGTGAACTTCAAGCAAAGACCAATCAAGAGAGACAAAGAAGGCTGGGGATTTAGCTCAGCAGTTAGAGTGCTTGCCTAGCAAATGCATGGCCCTGAGTCCAATCCCTGGCACCCAACCCCCCCAAAAAAACCCAAAACAACAACAAAACGAAACAAAGAATGTCACTACAGACTTGTTAAGGGAAAACTCCAAGAAGAAGAGATAACAATTATAAATATATATGCACCAAATACCAGCACACGCACCTACATAAAACAAATACAGACATGGAAAATTAAGTAGGCACTAACACAACTGTAATGGGGGACCTCAAAACCCCACCCGCACAAATGGACAGATCAACTAGACAAACCAACAACAAAGAAATAACAGAACTGAACCAAATCTGCAAACAAATGGACATAGTAGAGGTATACAGAGTGTTCTACCCCATAACATAATAATATACATTCTTCTCAGCTTCACATGCCACATTCTCCAAAAGAGACCACATACTAGCTTATAGAACATACTTAAGTAAATGCAAAGGAACTGAAACTATCCCATGCATATTATCAGACCATAATACAATGAAATTGGAAATCAATGGCAAAAGAAACCATAAAAACTACATAAATACATGAAAATTAAACAATATCCTCCTGAACAACCGATGGTTCACAGATGATATTGAAGAGGATATTAGTTTCTACATTTAAATAATAATGCCAATACAACATACTGGAACTTATGGGATGCAATGAAAGCAGCACTATGAGGGAAATTCATAGTAGTAAATTCCCACATCAGGGAAACAGAACAAGCTCACATAAACTACTTAATGTTGAGCCTCAAATTTCTAGTAAAAGAAGAACAAGTCAAGCCCAAAGCTCACATGAGGGAGGAGATTATAAAGATCAGAGCTAAAATTAATGCAGTTGAGACAAAGAAAGCAATACAAAGAATCAATGAATCAAAGAGTTGGAATCTTATTTTTTAAAAAAGGAAAGAAAAGACTCAAATCCATGCAATTAAAAATGAAAAGGGTGAAATCACAACAGACACTGTAGAAATCCAGAAGATCATCATACCTACTTCAAGAAACTCTACTCAAATAAGATGGAAAACACTGAAGAAATGGACAGATTCCTAGATACATATGAACTAACAAAGCTGAATCAAGAAGATATACAAATTTTAAATAACTCAGTATTGGTCATTGAAATTGACGAGGTGATTAAAAGCCTACCAACAAAGAAAAGCCCAGGTGCTGACAGATTCACTGCTGAATTCTACAAGAAGCTTAAGATGATCTAATGCCACTACTCTTCAAACTCTTTAATGAAAGAAACTTTTTATTGAAAGGGAGGCAATACTCCCAAAATCATTCCTGTAAGCAAGCATTACCCTGATAACAAAACCAGAGAAGGACCCAACCAAAAAAGAGAATTACAGGCCAATTTCCTTAATGAACACAGAGGCAAAAGTCCTCAATAAAATACTGGCAACAGAATGCAGCAAATCATCAGGATTATACAACATGACCAGGTATGATTCATCCCAAGGATGCAGGGATGGTTCAGCATACACAGATCAATAAATGTAATACACCATTATCAACAGAGTTGAGGACAAACATCACATGATCATCTCAATAGATGCAGAAAAAGCACTTGACAAAGTCCAACACTCATGATTAAAAACCCTACAGAAACTCTACAGAATAGATGGTCTTTATCTCAAGCTGATAAAAGCCGTCTATGACAAACCAACAGCCAACATCATACTAAATGACCGAAACCCGAAAGCCTTCACTCTACAATCAGGAACAAAACAAGGATGCCCACTATCAACACTCTTATTCAATATAGTTGTAGAAGGATTAGCCAGAGGAATTAGACAAGAGAAAGAAATAAAAGGAATAAGGATATGAGAGGAAGAATTGAAATTATCATTATTTGCAGATGACAAAAACTCTACCAAAAGAATTCTAGATTTTATTACCAAGTTCAGTTGTGTGTTATGGTTTTAGATCTTCAATTAAAAAGGAAAAAAGATTTTCAGAATTGTAAAGAGAAGCATATTACCATTTATTGACAATGATAACCCATCAATAACAGAAGTGAACTACCAAAATCTATCCCCTTGCCTCAGACATACCAAACAGTATGAGCTGCAAAGCAATTAGAAAGTCAAAAATCTATTCCAAACAGCTATCTAAAATAAGACAACAAGCCATCTTGTAACTGCCAAACAAGTCAAGGAATACATACAATTAAACACAGCAACCAGTACAGAAGTCGGTCTAAAAAAAGAGAAGCAGCAAGATATGTCATGTACAGGTACAAATTCCCTATGATGAATGTTATCACTATGTATATCTAAAATGTACCATTAAAATAAATTTTTTTTAAAAAAGTAAGTCTAAATGCAGCATATACAAAACAGGAATATAAGGCCCTACCTACAAAAATAAAAATGTCCCTGGGCTGGGGCTTAAGTTCAGTGGTTAGAGTGCTTGCCTAGCAAGCACAAGGTCCTGAGTTGGATCCCCGGCACCAGAAATAAAAAATAAATAAATAAATAAAAATGTCCCATAAAGCCATCACAATCTTCCCTGCTCTCAACTTTTAATATGGCTCAAGCAACCAACAAAAGGCATAAGCAACCAGCAAACAATAGATTATGATTTTTGATTACTTTTTTTGAATCACATTCCAGAATCCAGTTAAAATATTTCAGGGTGCCATGAAACAAAAGTAAACTGTTATCTCCTTCCAAAGATCTTGCTGGGGCCTCCAAAGTGATATAGAAGTATAACCCCCAACCTGCTAGATGTCAGATGTGCTGAGTTCGTTTCCCCTGAAACAGAAGAATTCATTCCAAAAAAACCAAAGAAAGTTAAGAGTAGGAAAGGTTTAGTGGAGAATAGGAATAGCTACTGAAAAATGGAAAGGAAGGTTTTGTAAATAGGGAGGGAGGAGGGGGTGAGGGGAGGGGAATGGGAAAAAAGAAGCAACAAGATATTTCTTGTACAAGTACAAATCCCCTATGATGAATGTTATCACTATGTACATCTAAAATGTACCATTAAAATAAAAAATTAAAAAAATAGCTACTGAGAGATGGGAAGGGTTCCATGTGGGTTGCCCATTAAAGATTTTTAGTCAATGTTTGGTTAAATACTTAGATGAAGAACTTGTGGATCAAGAGGATATCTTTATTAATAACTGAATTGGAAACATTTAAATGGGAAAGTTATATGATAGTGAGGGATTATGTGTGTGTGTGTGTGTGTGTGTGTGTGTGTGTGTATTTCAAAGTAGCTCTCATCATGATTTCTTTTACTTTAAAGCAATGTGATGATACTATCAGGAAGGAAAGTTTTGGCTTTTAATAGTTATAAATTTTACAGCACAAGATTTTGTACTCCTAGTGTTTAACACTATTTGCCTTTTTTTGGAGACAGGATCTTGTTGTATAGTTCAGGCTGGCCTTGAATTTACTATGTAGCCCAGGCTGGCCTTGAACTCACAACAATCCTCCTGCCTCAGCTCCCAAGGCAGGAATAAAATGCTTTTTCTTATAGTCTGTATTTGTCTGGGAATCATTTGCCTTATTTCAAATGAATTTGTCTTTTTCAAATGTATCTGTAAGAGAAAGACCAGAGAACCTAAGTATATCTGTTAATGTTCCCTTGTTTGTGCTGCTATTGCTTGTTAGTTTCACAAAATGTTGTTATGTTGTAATTGAAAACTTGCTTTGCCAATACTGATGCATGTGTCTTTGAGAAACGATGCTTTATTTAGTCTCTGTCTCTGTTTAGATTGCATTGGTATATATTTAGGCTGCCCTGAGCATAATGCAAATTTTAACATTTACTCATAGGTTCAGCCACTTTTTCAAAGCAAGGCTTACACTCGGTGGTGTCAGGATCAGGACACATTTCCAACTTCACTTATGTGTTCTGCTAGAACTAACTTTCAACACAGAACTTTAGGCACAATAGGTGGCCCATGGTAACCAGGGCTTATTGTTCCTTTTTTAGTGAAAATTCTTCTGACAGATTCCATTTTAGTTTTGTAACTATATCTATATACTGTACTAGTTTCAAAATCCAAGAAATACAACTTACATAAAAAAATCAAATTAAAAAGATGTGTTACAGTTTAGATCTAAAATGCCCCCCGAAGCCTCGTGTGTTTAGAAGAGAACTGGATTATAGGGGCACCGTAGCTGACCTGCTGCTGGGAGGCAGGACTGGTCAGGCAAGGTCAGTCCCCGGAAGTGTGACCTGTAAGGCTGCATCTCCCTTCTTGGATCCTCCGTTTACTCTTTCTGCTTCCTGTCTAGCATGAGGTGAGCAGCTTTCCTCTACCTAAGCCCTGAGAAAGTGAGTGCTCATCTATAAGCATCCATTTACAGACTACATAATCCCCCCATCTCTGGGTTAGAAAGGAATCAGAATTCACGCTCTTCCAGAAAGGCACACACGAGGGTTTCGGCTGACCCAGTGACTGGGCAGGATTTCTCTGGGCAGGAACGGCAGGAGAAAACACACAGTCACTCAGGTCTCTGGATCTCTGGTTCTCCACTGACAGTGCTTCCCTTCTTAAACACGGCTGTCACAGTGGGGATCAGTTACAGCTTGTGCTTTTGGAATCACACTCTGGAGTTGGAGAGGTGAGTTTTCAGAGGAAGTAGGTATGTGGGTCAGTAAGGATGGCTCATATGGACCTCAACCTATCTCCTGCTCACTCTCCAGCAGGAGCCACCTGCTCTGGACCATGGTAAGCTTGGGGGATACTCTGAAAACATATAAAAACCAAGAAGGATTAAAAGGCATGCCTTCTTCTCCCCTTGTTGTTTTGCAGATGTTTTGGAAACTCAATGTCGAATTCCCTTACTCCTTTGCAGTGTATTCTTTTTTTATTTAATTAAAAAAAATTTAACAGGATCTTGCTATATAGCCCAGAGTGCCTTGAACTCACTCTGTAGTCCACACTGGGCTCGAACTCATGGTGATCTTTCTACCTCAGCCTCATGAATGCTGGGATTACAAGTGTGAGCCACCATGCCTGGTCTGGGGAGTATTCTTAAACACTGGAAACTGTTTGACCCTCACACTCTGAGTAAGAGCTGTTTAATATTTTCCTGTACCCAGGCATGGCCTGCCTATCTCCTGGAGGCAAACTAGAATGCAGAGAGAAGTACTGATTATAATACTATTTTACAACTGGAGTTGTACTATAAGAGAGAGATGAAAAATGACCAGAGGTACCTTATGTTCACACTTTCTTTGCGCTGAGAGACAATCTTGACATGGGCTCAAAGTGTAGATGTAGTTTACTGGAAAATCAGATCCCTCTGGGTTTAAGGCACCATCTGATACAGCTGCCATCACTGAGCCTCAGGTCCCTGTCCTTTCTCCTCTACACCCTGAGGATGAGAACTAAACCCTTTAATTACTTCAAATTGTCAACTATTAATCAGGAGAAAGATGAGCGCCCCCAAAAACAAAAATAGCTTAAATTACCTTTAATAGTCTGTTGCTTTATAGGGACAGTTACATGTGGCCATCAAAATAGCAGTTTTAGCTCTCAGCTGTGGCTATCAAACAGCCAGTGCTATCAAAACAACAAGAAGCCTGGACAGCTGGCTATTCCGATCAGATCAACCAGCAGCCCAGGGCCCATCTTTTGCTTTCACAGGTATAAAAGGGTTTTTCCTTCTGATTCAGGAGAGATCTCTGTTAATTGATGACCTATAAGAAAAGTTCTGACTAATCTATAGTTAAAAACCGAAATATTGCAAAAGAGTTACTGTACTTCAACTTGGCTAAATACATCTGAGAGTGCACTCTGATTTAGATGAAACTGTCTTGTGTATGTTTGTCTGTCTGTTTAATGTCTGTTAATAACTGGTTAAAGCACTTCCAGCTGCTTTAAGAAAAACATTTTTTTAGCTCAACATTTTTTCTTTTTTTTTTTGGCTCTTTTTGAAATTTCCATCATAAACCATTTGTATAAATTTTCGGGGTAGCCAAACTTATTTGAAACACTAACAGATGAGGACTGATAGTCCCAAGGCTTATATGAGACTTACAAATAAAAGACTTAAGGTTTGATAGCATGAAGGTTACATGAGATTGGGTTGCTGTACGTTTCTGTGTGTCAATTTTCAGGTATATGCTCTATTTTAGTTGGTATATAGATAAGTACACACTCATGATACAGCACAAATACCTTTTTCACAGGGTTAGCAATGAATGAACAAAATAAAAATAAAGATGTCTTTAAAGTTGGTAACATTTCCATCCAGCTTGTTAGTTAATTGAGATTATCAAAAGACTGGTTTTTATAAATGCCATGTCCATTGTTGTTTGTCTACAATAACTTAAAGAGTTTTTCCTTGGTTAAAGATACTATGTATAGATTGAAGTGTTTAAATGTAATGATTTGATCGTCATGAGTCATCTAAAGCAATTGTTAACATATATTTAAATTGGCTATAATTAAAAGGTTAAGCTTTCTATGTCTAAAGGAATAAGGTTTTCTTTCTTTTTTGGGGGTGGTGCTGGGGATTGAACTCCTCAGGGCCTTGCACTTGCTAGGCAAGCACTCTACCACTGAGCTAAATCCTCAGTCCCAGGAATAAGGTTTTCTTAACATACTGAAATGCTCTACAAAACTAGATTTAAAAGCAAAAGGAGGTTCTATATTTTACTAAGTTTCTCATGTTCTCATTAGGCTTTTGGTTACTAAAAAGTGAGCTTTCAGAGTTAGAGAGTATTTGTCAACTTGTAACATGTTTTTAATAATCAGTTCATGATTGGTTAAATAAATATTATCTTAGTATGACATGACATATATTTGGACATATATGTATGTACATATCTAAAAACAAGCTATGGTGTTGAGTCTAAAGTTAACTTTAGACAGTTAAGACTATGTAAGTTTGATACATACATAGTAACTAATAGGTGTTCTATTTTATACAATACATGTTTAGATTTTAAACATATAAATTTGACATCTGGTCAAATTTGACATCAAAATCTAACATGTGGTTCTGATATTTAAACTTGATTTACATCTATTCATTTTGACTAAACATTTTGTTACTGTATAAATAAGATAACACTTGTATGTTGGGTAGTAAGTCTATCTGCAGTCACTAAAACTGTTCCCTAAACCTATCTGCGCTGCAAAGATGTCCTTAATTCTTGTCAATAATAGTTACGCATTATAAAATCTGTTAAGGGAGTCTCAAATTTGTCATAAGAGTAGAAACTAAATAGGTGAAGATTTCTGTAGAGCTGTGATACCAATTATTGCTAAC
>PVJO010031380.1:0-14401 GCA_004026905.1 Hystrix cristata
AGTTTACTCCCGTTGAGGAAAAACTTTGTTCACCTTTACTTTCCCTTCAAGTTAACATAGGAAGAGCATGAAGAATCAAAAGCTGTGATTGCTAATTTCCCAAATACTTGGTGAATTCTAGGTTACGTGAGCAGGGACTGGGATATGGCAGTGAGCAAGGCAGCCATGATTTTTGCCCTTGAAGAACTTACGGTCACTAGTGGACAGTGACAAAAGAATCACACTAGGGATTGTGGGATTATGGTTGTTATCGGGCATAAAGGAAAGAAAGCGTATGCTAGGATTGAAACAAAGAGAAAACTGCATTGCTCCTAGCACTGAGAGGTGGCTGAGAAGCAGCTATCTTATTATTATAGATCAGGGTAAGATCAGCGTGGTGCAGATGGGTTTGGAGGTGTGTCCTGGAGGCTGACACCTGTCATTACTTTGCATATCATCATGCCCGCTCTGCACAGACAGCTGAGTTGGATGGCCTTGAGCTCTCCCTCTTACTCTAAAATCTGTGACCACTCTGTAATTTGATGATGAGATGTATTTAATTTTTTTTACACAAAGATGCAGGTTAATTCAGCTGTTAATATGGCAGCCATTGGGTCAGATATCATGTATATTCATATTTTAATATTATTTTCTAGCACATTTCTACTTGTACCCTCTTTCAAATGTGCCAAATTATGATAAAAGATTTAAGGAGCTAGAATCCTGAACCCTAAGACTACAAGACGTGTGCTGAAGTGTTTACCAACTTTACTTTCAACAATTGGTACACATCAAGTTTTGTTTGGAAGTAAGTTATTGTTAATCAATGTTTTTTGTAATGAAGTCCATAAATTCACATTAAATAAACATCCGAACTTATTGATGTCCTTTTGCTTTCCTGCTTGACTTTGTATATTTTCGTCAGAATAATTCACTAAATTCAATCTGAGGTTTTTTTTTTTATTTAATTTTACCTTTTCTGAATTTCCACTAACTCTTCTCTGACCTACTAAGCACCCAGCAGCAATGGGCTTCTTGGGCAGGGCAGGGCTGTGCAGGCATCTGATATTTCTGCTTCTTGGCTGCTGTTTGTATATTTTGAAAAAAAGAATATTTTTCCTCTAGACCACTATCTTGACTGCCTTTACTTTTCAGTGGGATGATAAAGAGTAAATATAGTTACTCTTTACAGTTACTTTCTGTTTCTCTTCTTTTTTTCTGATTATCAGGTTAATTCTGCCTTAATGTAGGAAATTTGGGAAATAGTAACCACGAGGGAGAAAATAAAAATTATCGAGGTGCTCCTGATAACAGTGTTCTCTCATACCTTAAAGCTGGTTGTAATGATTCCAGAATCTCAGGGTTAAATTCTGTTAAAATCACTACCCCTACACATCCAAAGCAGTTTGGAATGAATAAAGGAAACCACATATCTAACTTAGGCCCAAAATGCAGAAAGATGTAGTGTCTATAAAATACTGTTTTGCAGAAAATACTCTAAATACTTTGCAAATACATTTCTTACAACAACCTAATTTGTATAACATCACAAAGATAGTAAGAGACAGAAATTGAATTCAGATCCTGAGAGACTGGTTCCAAGATTCCACCATCCGACTACAGACGACTGATGAAGTATTTCCAGCCCTTCCCCAGCACGTTCCCTCCTGTGCGAAGCCAACACCTCTCTGCTTGTCTCAGGCCAGACCCGACACTGACTGTTCAGAGTTTGCCTGATTCTAGACACTGTCTATAACTCCTGTGAATGGAGAGGCTATTTTGTGCCTTTATCAGACCAGCTGTATTTCTGTGACCTAGGAATATGACTCCCAACCAGCTCGCCAGCTCTGAACACTTGGCAGTTTCACACCATAATCAGTCACATACAATGCTGAGCACAGATTTGGGGAGGAGGAAGGGAGATGATGATGTGGAGTTGTTGATATGGGGTTCAGGAGATTTTCTGAGGTCCCCATAGGGCCAAGGACTCCTTGAGACCCTCGGGGAGATAACCTCTGTTGATCAGTATATTTCCCTGAATTTCTTTTTTCTAAACTTTTTAATATTTACTGTATTTATTCTTACTTTATAAAACTTGTGATTTTGAAATAACTTAAGCCTACATTAAAATGCAAATATGTTTATCAAATACTTTTTATCTCTTTACCTACTGTATCATTTTCCTTGGGGCTTCTATAATGAATGACCACAGACTGAGTAATTTAACACAATTCATTCTCTCACAGTTCTGGAGATTGGAGGACTGAAACGGAAGTAGTGTAAGGCCATGCTTCCTGTGGGGGCTCTAGGGAAGATCCTTTCATTCCTCTGCCTATTACCTGCTTCTTGCCAGAAGTTGTCCTTTGGCTTGTAGATATCTCTCTCCTGTCTCTGCCTCTGTCATCATGTGGCCTTTATCCCATATTTGCTCTGTGTCCCCATGTCCCCCCTCCTCTTCTCATAAGGAATTCAGTTATACCGCATTTAGCCCCCTCCACCAATTCAACATGACCTCAATTTAATTATATTGACAAGGACTCTACCTCCAAGTAAGGTCACACTCTGCAGTTCTTGATGGACTTGAATTTTGGAGGGACGCTATTCAACCCTCTTATGGTTTAGACCTAGGATGAGTCCCAAAACTCTCACGCATTAAGAGGTGGGGCTTTTTGAGGGTGATTGGATGATGGGGGTGCTATACTCATCAGTAGATCCATCCACTAATGTGTTCAGCAGCTCAGTGTGCTGTTAGGAGGTGGGGCCTGGTTACAGGCAGTTAGTTGGGGTGTGGCCTAGAAGGGCTGATCTCTCTTCCTGCTCCTCCCTTTGCACTGTCTGCTTCCTGGCTGCCATGATGTGAGCAGCTGTCCCTGGCAGCAGGCCTTACCACCATGTTGTTTCTGCCTGGAGCCAGGTGACTATGGACTGAACCTCTAAAAACCATCAGCCTAGGTAAACCTCTCCTCACTTAAATTGTGAGTGTTGGGTATTCTGTCCATCCCAGCAATGAGAAAATGACTAAGACAAACCCAGTGCACCTATAGCCACCACTCATTAACATTTTGATACTTTTTTTATACATCCATACATACATCTAACCATCCATGCATTTATTTATCCATCCACACATATACACAGGTTTTGTTGACATATCTGAAAGTACAATACAAGGCATGAAAGCACCCTAAATACTTCGGCCCACTAATATCACCTAAGAAAAAGGACATTTTTCTACATAACCATAATACAGTTATCATAAATACTTTGATATTATAATATTATTGAGGCAGTATTCAAATTTCTTCATTTATTCCAAAAAATATTCTTTACAGTTGATAAATAAATACACAGTATTAATGGGGGAAAGCAGTATTTTCCCCTAAGTCAGGACTGAATAAGGAATCAAACATTGTATTTTATTTACTATGTCTCTGTAGTCTTCTTTTAGCTAGTCTGTCCCATCACCACCCCCTTTTTCTTACATCTTACTATTTTTTAAGAGCCCAAACCAGTTGTCTTTGAAAGTGTCCCTTATTCCAGATTTCTCTGATTTCTCATTGTTGCATTCAGGTTCAACATTTTGTAAGAAATGCCGCACAGATGACGCTGTGTACTCCTACTACAGGGCGTCACATGCCTGTCTGTGTTTTTGTTGGTTTTCTGATCACTGGCTGGGTGCTGACAGTCGCTTGTCTTTATTGCAGTGCACACTGTGTCCTGGGTCTTTCAACCCCGATTTCTTACCCTCTTTCGTCCTTTTCTGTTGTGAGCCTTAGAACTTCCAGTTGGAAGTATTTTTAAAATATCTGGAATTTTTTTTTTATAGACATTTAATTCAGTTTGGGGGTTGTGATACAGTTTACTTCTGCCACGTCCTTTGGAGGAGGACTTTTTGCCCACTGCAGTATTTCGATTCTCCCTGCCTGTAGTCTCGCAGTGGCCGTGTGGGGGTGTCACGTGTTGTTTTAGCCTTTGTCTTGCATTTTCCTGGACCAGCAAAAACAGATGGTTCTAGACAGTTAGCAGTAGGTTTTAGGGAAGCCCACTTGGTTTTCTGGCTCAAGAGCACCAGCAAAGGAAGTTCACTTTCTTTACAACGGATGGTGCAGTGAGGGTACCATGCCTTCTCTCTGTGGCGGCAGCCCTGTGGTTTAGAGGACTCCTTGCTCACCACATAGGTCCCTGGAGCCCCTCTTCTCCCCCAGGAAGAACCCGTCCAAGACTGCCACCGCCGCACCTGGGCACCTCCACCGCCTCCTTTTGGGTCCTAGGGGCAGTCTCTGTGGTCCATCGGGCGGGTCACAGACCTTCCTCAGTGTTTATCCTCTTGGAGGGTAACATTTTCCTCAGCGTTCTGCCACTGCTGTGCCCTGCAGCTGCCTTCTCTTTCCCAGATTTCTCCACCTGACTCCTCTCTCCGCCTGGATCTTCAGCCCTGGCTCTGGGGTTTCAGACTCTTATTTCCCTACTTTTGTGTAAATCCAGATGTGCGACATTCTGTCTCCTGGTTAAGCAGTAGACTGGACTTATGATTTTCTCTCTGTTCATCTCTGTAGGTTTCGGAGGATACGCGTAGAAAGAATAGTATTTACTAGATGTATAGAAGCACCAAACCTGTATATATTTATTTGCATTTTGTTGGTATTTTAATATAAGTACAATTGTGTATTTCACTTTCAAAAATCTAATATTGTAATATAATTATATTTTTTTCCACTGCTTTTTGCAGTTTGCTCTTTACATTAACTCTTTAGTTCTCTTGCAGTGATTGGTTGTTTTTGGCTTGTTGATCTGGACCTTCTGTTCTTGCCTCTGGGCACAATAAAACATCAGGAACCACGGCCTAGTTTGCTTAGAAATGGACAGATGCTTAGAGAAACAAGGAGCAAGCCAGCGCCTGGTCCAAATGTGATCCAAATGTGGTCCAAATATGGTCCAAATGTAGCTGATGCTTTTTGAAGCACAGAACAGACAGGGGCAGGGGAAAGTTTGGTTGTAAATTTCTTTGAGAAAGTTGAGTTGCCAGCCTCTTGGGATTTTGAGCACCAACTGCCCTGCAAATGTGGCAGCTCATCATATTCCTCGGAAGAGCTTCATACATTGTCACAGTTTCAGTCATCTGCTCCTGTCCCCAGCTCTCTATTAAGGCTTCTTCTCCTGAGCACTACTCCATCTTTCTGTCCCAGGGCATCAGCTGGAACCTCGCCCAAAGAGCTTCTCAGGGACTCAGAAAACTCTATCTTGAGCTCACAAGAGGTGTTACATGGAATGCAGTTTGCTTTTCCTTGGAGGCTGATAAGAAAGAAAGGCACCTGAGCAGGCCTGAGTATAGCACGCGCTCTTGGGCTGTGCAGCCTCTGGGAAGCCCAGCTCAGTAACATCTTTGGGGTTCTGCATTTTGTCCGAGAAGTGGAGAAAGGAAGGCTGCCAATGCTCACCTTTTAAATGTGTATTTTATGGGTATATTCAACAACAGCCATCTAAAGGGCCGCACGTGCACCCATAAAGCCCTTTTAGAGAGGCCAGATTATGAATCCAATTCACACTCTATGCTGCAAATACACAAGGTCTTGCTGAAATTCTGCGAGTGAGTGATCTTGTTTACAATTGTCACCCATAATGAAAAAAAGAAAAGTACAAGGCAACATGCCAATTGTATGGTGTCACCCTCCCCTGGATGAAGGCCTGCAGGGGTGTGGAACGAGTCCTTCCCAGGACCCGCAAGGTCATCCATGGTCTGCCTGTGCACGCTGCCCTAGCAGCATCATGTCCATTGCTCCGTGCACCGGCCACACTGCCTCTGCTCAGTTTCTCCACTGTGCCCGGCCTCTTCCCAGCCCAGGAGGTTTGCACATGCAGTCCCCGCTCCCTTCAATGCACCTATTTTACTCTTTTTCTAAATTACCATTTGTATGTCACTCAGACCCAGGGCAAATGTCACTTTGGAAAAGTCCTCTTCAACTGACCCTGTTACACACCCTCATAGCAACTGGCACTTCCAGGCTATTTCTTACAGCTGTAATTTTACATCCTTTACGGGAACCTTTCACTAATAACGTTCTCTCCTCACCGATGAGAATCTCCCTGAATGTTGGCACAGTTTATTTTTTCCAAGCTTTGAATTTCACTCGCTTAGAAAAAGACTGACGCACAGGAGAGCTGAATAAAATTTTGTTATATACTTAAGTGAATTAATTAACATAAAGTAACCAATGAGGGCTAAATATCCAAAACGAAACAACCACTGGACAGCCATGAAGGCAGATCTGTTGATTTTTTTTTTAAAGTCATCCTTTGGTGATCTGTGACAGAGATGCCGAAGTGTCTGGATATATAGACAGCCTGAGAGACAGACGGAATAACTAAGAGGGCAAGTTGAGGAAGGAGGTTGAAGAAAACATGATAAAAAATTCAGAGCTGCTCACTGGCTGTGTCTGAAAGCAGTGTTTATTTCTAGTCACATCACTGCTGCAAGGAGCTGAAGGATGCAGGAGGAGAGGAGCCGGGAAGGACGGCCTGGATGATCCCAGATCAAATGTCAAGCAGCCCGGAGAAACTTTAGAGACTTACAGAGGAAGTCAAGAGGACTTGAAGGAGATGTAATGACATATTCAAAGCTCAGTGGCTGCGAGTGATAATGTCACCTCTTTCATTTTAACAAATACCTGTTTACATAGCATAGATCCTAAAGGGAGGTCTGGGAAATTCAAAGCAAATCTATGTGTTTTTATTTTTGAAATCAACTAAAGGACCTAAAAGCACAAGGTTGTGGGTGGCTTTAAAGTTGCTATTTAAGAAGAAAGTGTTGTTGCATCTGAATGAATTCTCTCTCCCTCTCTGCTGCCTGCACACATACACACATTTGTTTTAAGAGAAGTATTTTTAAAAAGCACATAACAAAAAGATAGTTTTAATTTGGAGCTTTTAAGCCAAAATACTACACATTCATCTTTGCATTTTAATCAGCCTCTTTCTTCATTGTCTGAAAGAAACAGAAATATGGTGGTTGTTTTCCACTCATTAGTGTGCTCTATTGACTCCACAAGTGAAGGGAGATTTATAATTCCTTACTGTTTACCAACAGCATTAAAGGAAATAGCTGAACATTGACTTTTTTATAGAGCTGTTTCTGTTACACGTCATACTAGCGAGGAGATGGAATTGGCTTCTCAAAGCATAGTTCCTGAAATATATTCCTTCCAGCCAGTGGAAAGCTTGTGCACAGTGTTATTTGGGGCATTTGTGAAAGATCTGGTAAAATAGAGAAGCAAAGTTGTTAAGATGACTGGGGACAAAGCAGAGGTGTTAAGACAGGATTTTGGTTGTAGAAAGATATTGTGCATTTGCTGGAACTTAGCTAAATGCTTATCACGTTAAAGAACGTGACTGAAGGCTTAACTAGCCATACATTTTTTTTCCAGCTAGAAAATAAATTTAACACAACCAGCCAATGCTTTATCAATAATAGGCTAAGATCACACAAGAGTGCTGTGGTTAACAAGATTGCTACAGGGTTATAACCATCCCTGTTAATGCAGACACAGTCCTGCCTACAAGACAACCATGGAACTGCGCAGGAGCAGAGAAGTGACTGTGTGACTACTTTTGCCTTTGAGAAGAAGAGACCTAGGGCTGAGCAAGATGAGGATGAAGGACGAAATTCAGGACAGGCGTGGGTTAAAGAATGACTTGGCTTCGTGATCATCACAGACAAGGCTGGCATATACTTGGTATGTAGAGGCCACTAGAGGCCTCCAGACTGCTTTGCCAAAGCAGGTGAATAGTTTGAGTGTGCCCTTTTCCACTCCACTCCATGCCTTCCCTTGTGGTAGAAAGAATAAACCCCCAGAAAGATGTTCACATCTATTACAATTATTCCTTTGCTTTTCTTCATGCTGTAATCACCTATGACACATGTTGTTATGTTGTATGATATAGTGTCAGTTTTTTGAACATTATATAAATGGAACAGTGCATAAGGATCCCTTCAAGTATGACTTTTATTGGGCACTAGCATTGAGAATCATGCTTTGCATGTAGCAAATTTATTCATTTGCATTCTAACAAGTCATTTTAAATTCTTTTGGATTTGCTATGTAAATAACCACGTCATCTGTTAATACGGAAAATTTTGTTTCTTCCTCTTAAGGTTTGAATATCTCTCCCAGATTTGATATGTAGAAAACTTAATCCTGAAATTCCTGTTGATGGTGTTTGGAGGCGGGGTCTTGGAGAGCTAATTAGATGATGAGGTCTTGAGGGCGAGGTCTCTGTGCTGGCATTACTGACTTTATAAGAAGACCATTTGTTTTGTCTCACCATGGCATGCTCTTTGCCAGGCTTTGAGGCACTAAGATGGCACTCTCCCCAGAGGCTGCCATGCAAAGCCTGACTCTGCACTGTTGGACATCTGACTCCAGAACCATGAGCCAATTACATTTCTGTTTTTATAAATCACTCAATCTTGGGCATTTTGTCACAGCAACAGAAAACAGACTAAGACACTTCGCAAAAGTATTTTTTGTTGTTGTTCTTCTTTATTGATTACACTGTTAGGACCTCCAGTATAGTGATGAATTAAAGCAGTAATGGCACCCATTATTGTTTAATTTTCAATTTCACAAAAGAAAGATTTCAGCAAGTCATTACTAGGTATGAGGTTTGTTGACAGTTATTTTTGGTTTTGCTTTACAAATAGCATTTAGACCCAGCAGAAAATTGGAATAGATGATCTTTATCTCAATCTGATAAATGCCATCTATGACAAACCAACAGCCAACATCATACTAAATATCAAAAACTAAAAGCTTTCACTCTAAAATCTGCCACAAGACAAGGATGCCACTCTCACCACTCTTATTCAATATAGTTCTGGAAACATAAGCCAGAGCAATTAGACAAGAGAAAGAAATAAAAGGAATAAGGATAGGAAAAGAAGAAGTTAAATTATCATTATTTGCAGGTGACATGATACTCTATATAGAAGACTCCAAAAACTCCACCAAAAGACTTCTAGATTTAATAACCAAATTCAGCAGCATAGCTGGGTACAGAATCAACACTCAAAAATCAATAGCATTCCTGTACACAAATAACAGACTCACTGAGAGAGAAATTAGGGAAACAACACCTTTCACAGTAGTAGCCAAAAAAAAGGAAGTACCTAGGAATCAATCTAACAAAGGAAGTAAAAGATCTATACATCAAAAACTACAGTACTTTGAAAAAGAAGATTGAAGAAGATATCAGAAAACGGAAAGATATCCCTTGCTCTTGGGTAGGAAGAACCAATATAGTGAAAATGGCCACACTCCCAAAACTGCTATACAGACTCAATGCAATCTCAATTAAAATACCAATAGCATACCTCACACAATTAGAGAAAACAATCCTAAACTTCATTTGGAACCAAAAGAAACCTAAAATAGCAAAAGCAATTCTGGGCAACAAAAGCAAAGCAGGGGGCATCACAATCCCTGATGTGAAATTATTTTACAAAGCTACTGTAATAAAAACAGCATGGTACTGACAAAAAAACAGACCCCAGGACCAATGGAACAGATTACAAGATGCAAAAACATGTTCAAACACTCTCAGTCAAATTATCTTTGACAAAGGGGCCAAACAACCTCCCTGGAAGAAAGATAGGCTCTTTAACAAGTGGTGCTAGAAAAACTGAATATCCACATGCTGAAGGTTAAAACTAGAGCCATATCTTTCCCCATGCACTAAGCTAAAATCAAAGTGGATCAAAGATCTAAATATTAAAACAGAAACACTAAATCTGTTGGAAAATAGAATAGGTAGAACTCTTGAAGACATAGATGTAGGCAAGGACTTTATGAACAAATCCCCAGTTGCCCAGGAAATATCACAAAGAATCAACAACTGGGACATGATCTTGTTAAATAGCTTTTGCACAGCAAAATAAACCACCAACAGAGCGAAGAAACAACCCACAGAGTGGGAAAAAAAAATTTGCCAGCTAGTTCCCCAACAAAGGACTAACATCTAGAATATATGAAGAACTCAAAAAAATCAGACCCCCCAAATTTAAAGACCCAATCCAAAAGTGTGCAACTGAGATGACTAGACACTTCTCAGATGAAGAAGTAGAAATAACAAATAAATGTATGAAAAAATGTTCAACATCACTGGTCATTTGAGAGATGCAAACTAAAACAACCCTGAGATTTCATCTCACTCCAAAAACAATGGCTATTATCAACAAATCAGCCAATAACAAATGCTGGAGGGGCTGTGGAGAAAAAGGAACCCTTCTCCACTGTTGGTGGGAATGTAGACGGTGCAACCACTATGGAAATCAGTGTGGAGATTTCTCAGGGAACTAGGACTAGAGATTCCATTTGACCCAGCTATTCCACTTCTTGGTATCTTCCCAAAAGAATTAAAAGCATCATACCACAGTGGTATATGCACACCCATGTTTATAGCAGCACAGTTTGTAATAGCTAAGTCTTGGAAGCAGCCCAAATGCCCATCAACAGCAGAATGGATAAAGAAAATGTGTTTTTTTTTAATACAGTGGAGTACTACTCTGCCATAAAGAATGATAAGTTTGAGATATTTCTAGGTAGATGGATGGATTTTGAGACCATACTCTTAAGTGAAATAAATCGGACACACATGTTTAAATATCGCATTGTTTCTCTGGTGTGAGATACTGAAAGTGTACATAAAGACTAAAATATATTATAGTGGGAAAGGGAAGAAAATGTCCAAATGGGAAAGGGAACAAGGAAAGGGGAAGGGGAAAGGAACAGAGGGACAAGAGAAATAAGAAATGGAAACAAAGCTTTTGTAAATAAGGAAGGAGGAGAGGTGGAGGGAGGGGAGGGGAATGGGAAAAAAAGAAGCAACAAGATATATCATGTACAGGTACAAATCCCCTATGATGAATGTTATCACTATGTACATCTAAAATGTACCATTAAAATAACATTAAAAAAGAAAAAAAACAAGTAGCATTTAGATTGAGGATGTTCTCTCCTATATCTAATTTGCTAAATATTTTTGATATGGATGAATGTTGAAATTTGTTACAATTATTTTACATTTATTGAGATATTATTTTTCTCTTTTTTGTTGTTAAAAGATAAATTATATCAATGAATCTTTGACATATTAAGCCAACCTTGTATTCCTGAAATAAACTTAATTTGATCATGATGTGTGCATGTGTGTTTGTGTGTGTGTGTGTGTGTGTATGTCTGTGTCGCTAGACTCAGTTCCCTAATATTAAAGATCAGGATTTTTACAACGGTCAAAAATGAGATTGTCTCCTAATTCTCCTTTCTCATAATGTTCTCATGAGATTTTACTGTCAATGTTATGCTGGATTTATAAAGCAAGTTGCAGAATGACCTATCTCCATCCTACATAAGGAGTGATTTCTTCCCTACGTCTCTAAGAGGAGTAAGAAGGCCTGTACTTTCATTATTGGAAATTTTTAAATTGGAGATTCACATTTTCTACTTCTTTTTGTGTCAGTTTTCAGAAGGTGTGTTTTTCTAGGAATCTTCCCATGAAGATTAGTAGTTCACAGTACCATTAGTTATCTTTTTGTCATCTATAGCATCTACATCACCTGTGCCATTTTTTGTTTGTTTGTTGGAGTTGTTTTTGTTTTCGTTTTCATGGTTTTTTGGTACCAGGGATTGAACTCAGGGCCTTGTGCTTGTGAGCCAAGTACTGTAACCACTGAGCTAAATCCCCAGCCTCCTGTACCTTTTCTTTCAGACATCATCAGCTCATCATTTCAGAGCATCAATTGCTGACTTGCTTTGTTGTATATTTACTTACTGTTTGCTTAATCTTGTTCTTTATTATTTGTTTTTTAAATCTTTCTTTAGATTGAATTTACTGTTTTTCTAAAATATTAAAATGGATACTATAAAGCAACAAATTTCCCCAAAGCCTGAGTTTAGCTTCATCTTGTAAATTATGTGTTTATTCTCAGTTTAAAATATTTCCTAATTACTAATATGATTTCCACTTTGACCTCTGGGTTTAGAATAGTATTTCTTAATTTCTCAACATGTAGTATTTTCTCATGTGTATTTTTTTATTTCTACCTAACTGCTTTAAGGTCAGAGAAAACATACTATACTATTTTGGTTATTTATGCACCAGCATAAGATTGCTGTTTATGAAGCCTTGTGTATTTCTACAGGATGTACATATTGCAGTTATTGTGCATTACAGTTGTCAGTCATAAAAGCTACCACATCATTTTATCAAATCTTCTACTAATGTGAATAAAATATTTGTCTGATTTTTCTGTGACCATGAGAGTAGTATTAAAATCTTTTACTATGTTTATAGATTTATCTGTTTCATTTAGTAATTGTGCCAGATTTTGCTTTATATTTCAAAGCACGTTATTTGGAACAAGCAAGCTTACAAATGTATCTTCCTAAGAGAGCAATACTTTTATCATCTAGTAATGCTTTTCATCTTATTTGTCATTCCAGCTGTATATTCCTTTTTTCTCTATTTCGGCTTGTGGATTGACCACCCAGTTTCAGTTGCTCCACTAACTCAGAATGTGTATACTCTTTTGCTGTTCTTTCAATGGTTACCCTAAAAGTGATTCTCAAGTTGAGAGCATATTAGAACCTCCTCATTATGGGCTCGTTAAAATACAAGTGTCAGGACCTCCTCCTCGGGTTTTGAGCCCATAACTCTGGAAAAGAGTCTGAGAATTTCAAGTGATGCTGCTGTGGCTGACTCAGGGACCACACTTTGAGAACCACTGTACGAGAGACTAAAACTCACATGCCTTTAACCTCTTTCTGGACATTGTAAGGATTTTGGAATACTTTAACTCTGCTACCCCAGAACTCCAGCCCAGGATTATGTGTAACTGTTTGCATATATATTAAAGCTCTACAAATGTTGAAACCTCCAAATCATTACTATTGCTGTCTGACACAGTTAATATTCATTTCCATTTACTCAAACAATTTTATTGCTCTTTATTGTTCTTTCTTGCTTTCTACATTTCTAGCCTCCCACCTGGGATCATTTCCTTATCCCTGAAAAATCTTCTCATATTTTTAGTGTTGCTCTGCCAGTGATAAATTCTCTTCATTTTCGATTATATGGAAGCATCTTCGTTTCGCTTTCATTTTACAAGGAAATTTCCCCTGGGTATAGAATTCAAGGTTGGCAGATACTTTCTCTATCACTTTAAAGATACCATTCTGTGGTCTTTTGGTTCTTGTTGACTTTATTTTTATTGAGAAGTGACTTGTCAGTATAATTGTTGCTCTTTTGAAGATAATGTGTAATTTTTCAGTGGTTGATTTGGTTTTGCTGTTGTTGGGGATTTTTTGTTTTGTTTTGTTTCATTGACAGTGCTGGGAAATTGTCCCCAAGACCTTGCACATGCTAGGCAAGTACTTCACCACTGAGCTATATCTCCAGCTATACCTCCAGCACACCTACTTTTTTTTTTTTTTGAGTGCTGGGGGTCAAACTCAGGGCCTTGCTTTGGCTAGACAAGCACTCTAACCACTGAGCTGAATGCCCAGCCCCATAATTTTAAAAACTTTTTTGCCAGCATAACTTACCATAATGTTAGATGGGATTATTGTGTTATTACCATTCTGGTTTTGGCTTTTAAAACTTTGAAAACCTGTGGTTCAATGTTTTTTTTTTCCTTGAGGGAGTCAGCCATTATCTCTTCAAATATGGTTTTTACCCTTATTCTCTTCTTCTGGGTTTCCCATCATCCATGTAGCTACTACATCTCTTTGTGCTTCACTCAGGATATTTTCTTTTGACTTGTAATTCAGTAATTATCTTTTCTACCTGTATAATCTGTTGTTAAATCTAGTTAGTAACTTCTTAATTTCAGTTATTGTAGCTTTTTAATTTCATAGTCTCCATGTTATTCTTTACTTTTCCGGTTGCATACTAAAACTCCCAAACTTGCCTTTTTCCATTCACAAAGTAACTATACTTTAAATTCTGCATCAGATTTAAATATCAGAGGTCTCTCTGGGTCTGTTTCTTTCGTGCTTTTGTGCTAGGCTATCTGTGTCACCATTCCAACATTGTCAAAGACCTCCAGAGAAAAGTAACCCCAAAAATTCAACTTCCACCTTCTCATTCTCTCAATGCCTCTGGATCTTACCCTGGTGAGTTTCACTACTTGGTTAACTTTCCAGTGCCCTCAAAAGACCTTGTAAGGTTTTATGTTTTGGTTTGGTTATAAGATTTTTTAAAGTTATCCTTGGTGTATAAATCATCTAAATTACCCAGTTCTCAATTACTCAAACTAATTCAATTATGAAAGTCTTTATTTTTTATTAATGTTTCAAAAACATTAAATACATACATTGTTCAAACAGGACAAAGTATGAAACATTATAGAATGAAGTCTCCTTCCTAGTAA
>PVJO010031381.1:0-14393 GCA_004026905.1 Hystrix cristata
CAATCTATTCCATTGATCCTCAGGTCTGTCTTTTTGCCAGTACCATGCTGTTTTTAATACTGTAGCTTTATAGTATAGTTTTAGGTTGGGGACTGTGATGCCCCCTGCTTTTCCCCTGTTGCTTAGGATTGTTTTTGCTATTCTTGGTCTCTTCTGGTTCCAGATGAAATTCATGATTGTCCTTTCTAATGCTTTGAAGTATGTTAGTGGTATCTTGATTGGAATTGCATTAAATCTATATAGTAGTTTAGTAAGTATTTAGCCATTTTCACGATGTTGGTTCTTCCTACCCAGGAACATGGGATGTCCTTCCATTTTTTGATATCCTTTTCAACTTCTTTTTTTAGGGTGCTGTAGTTTTTGTGTAAAGATCTTTTACTTCTTTTGTTAGACATATTCCTAAGTATTTTATTTTCAAAGAAATCACCAATAGAGTAGGGTGAAAACCCACAGACTGGGAAAAAATTTTTGCTAGCTATCCATCAGACAAAGGTCTAACATCTAGAATATACAAAGAACTCAAAACAATTAAACCCCCCAAATTTAAAGACCCAGTCCAAAAATGGGCAACTGAAATGAATAAACATTTCTCAGACGAAGAAATAAAAATGGCAAATAAATATATGAAAAAATGTTCAACATCACTAGTCATTCGAGAGATGCAAATCAAAACAACGTTAAGATTCCACCTCACTCCAGAAAGAACTGCGTATATGGAAAAATCAACCAATAACAAATGCTGGCAGGGCTGCGGGGAAAAAGGAACACTCCTCCACTGTTGGTGGGAATGTAGACTGGTCTAGCCACTGTGGAAATCAATATGGAGATTCCTCAAAAAACTACAACTGGAAGTTCCATTTGACCCAGCTATTCCCCTACTGGGGATCTTCCCAGAAGAATTAAAATCGTCATACCACAAGGACATATGCACCACCATGTTCATAGCAACACAATTTGTAATAGCTAAGTCTCGGAAACAACCTAAATGCCCAACAACCAACGAATGGCTAAAGAAAACGTGGTTTTTCTACACAATGGAGTACTACACTGCCATAAAAAAGGATAAACTAGAGTCATTCATATATAAATGGATGTTCCTTGAGAACATACTCTTAAGTGAAATAAATCAGACACTCATGAGCACACATTGAATTGTTTCTCTGATATGAGAAACCATAACTGTAAATAAGGACAAAGAGATATAATAGATATTATATAAAAGGAGGATGGTGTGCATAGGAGAGAGGTACTAGAAGGAAAGAAGGGGAAAAGCAGAAAGGCAACAGGGGAAAGAGAGGGGAAAGGGAAAATATGGAAAATGATGAGTGAACCTACTGTAAATAGGGAGGGAGGGAGCAGATGGGAGCGGCGGGGGAGAGGGGGGAGAACCAAGATACATCATGTATAGGTACAGAATAAATATAATGAATGTGACCATTGTATGTAGAATGTACCAATACATGTTCGTGGTTTTAAAAAAAAAAGAAACAGACCTGATCCTCCAGCCCATTTGGGCCACCACCTACTTTGGGATTCCCAAGCTAAAGTCATTTTCCTGAGGCCAGTGCTGAGTATCTAAGGCATGAAAATTAAAATAAAGATAAGTTGCATCCAAAGTTAAAAAGGAAGTTGATTCACAGCTCAAAATTTTGTGAAATGTATTTCAGTTTTGGGGGGGTCAAAGACAATAAAATGTTCAGAACTTTCAATTGGGTAAAACAGCACATTGGATCACGTGGTGAAAACTCAGACATCAGCTTCAGAAGACGGTGTGACTGTCATTGGCCTACTTCAGTGAGTCACTGATGTGAGCCGTGAACGTGTGAACAAGTGCTGTCCGCTCTGGTCAACTCCAGCTCTCGTCTCCCGTAGACGGGCCGTTTCGGGTGTTTCCAAATGCACGCTGCGCCCAGGTGCCTGAGCACACACAGGTGTGAGAGCCCTCCCTGACACGCCTGGCCGTGTTGTCCCGGCAGGAAAGTTCCTCAGCGAAGACAGGCCAGCAGCAAATCCTGCTGCGCTCTTACTCGGGAAACCCGGAACAGTTCTGGAAACGGCGCGGCCGGAGTGAAGGCGTCTCGCTGTGGCACCAGCTCATCTCTGAAGGTCGCACTCCTCAGTCCGGAGCCCGGCGGCCTCTTCAGATCCAGACAGGATCTCAGCAGATAGAGGGTGTGTGTGTGAGAGAGTCGGAGTCACGCAGCCTTAACTCTGTCGTTGGTTCAGTTGTCCTGGGGCAGAGAAAAATTAGCCGAGCACAAAATAATCACTCTATTCTAGGAGCCGTGACAAGACAGTGCAGCCGGGACAGTCATTTGGGGCAGCACACTCGTCACCAGAGGAAGCAGGGTGTGCGAAAAAATAGCCAAGGACACAGAAACTGAAGAGTAAACATGAAGTCAGCGTTTTTACCACATTGGCATTGTTTTGTGGTTGCCGGTTGTTTCCGGTAGCTGAGTCCCCGGTAGCTTTAGACTCAATACCCCTTTGGTTGGGTGAATAAAACCCAGCAGTCAGTCACGACTTGATTTTCTGTGTGTGAAGCGACATACCAAGAACTTCTAAATACTCGATCACATTGAAAGCATATTATGATTCCGAGAGGTGCAGCTGGGGAAACTGAGGCTTCTGTATGTATCTCAGGTCACACAGGGAGTGACAGGAAGGATTTTCAGTCTCTTTCTCAAGTGGGGCACTGTGAATCACCAGGCAGCCCAAACTGCTGGTGTGCTCCCTGACCCCTGCACGTGAACTTTATTTTACTTAAATGGCAATCATTCGGCATGATCTTATAGTTGCCACACGTTCATCTGGCTTACTTAAGTATTTTCTTTGGTTTGCTCTAAGTGCCTCCTTAAAGAACATGGGGACCTTGGATTTAAGCATAACTTCAGGTCACTGGCTGACCCAGCTCCAAAATTCCTGTGAAAATGTTGTTTCCCACAGGAGAAGGGACACACTGTGGACACAGGGCTTGGTGCTCACACGTCACCTCTTGCTGTTGGCCACAGCCAGCCTGGGCTGTGTCAAACTCCCATCACCTCAGCACCTGGCAATCGCCTTACTGACATTCACGGTCCAGGACAGCTGGAAGAATGACTCTTTCCCCCTTTGGTACTTTAAACGAAATTAAAACCCCAAATGGGATTTAGAATTCACCTCTGAACTCATGGAAACGGGAATAAGGTCTAAGACCAGGTCAATGTGGTCAAACAGCTTGGAATTTGGTCTGATTTTTTTTTTCCTTGTTAATGAAAAGGGAGATTGTTTTCTCTTGCTGGTGAGTGGCCTTTGGGTTGGGAATATTGTATAACCCAGAAACCATCTTAATAAATTAGCCAGGAAATACACTGTTTGAGCAATCTCATTTTTTCTGGTCTTTTGGGAAAATGTTATGGCTACATCGGCCGGAGCCAGGCTGGGGCCAAAGCAGTGCAGGGAATTTACATGACGAATGTCCAAGAATTGCATTTTTTGGCACATTCAGAATCTACAATAATTTATGACACTGATAAAATCCCTATAATTTCATTGTATTGATCAAAGTCTTACAAAGCAACTTCTAGCCTGTTGGGTCTGTTAAAAAACATGCATCGCTGTTTTAGGGCAATTTACTTATCTAGCAAGTGCTGTGCTACACAAGTGGATGAAGGAGTACTTCTCCCTCATTGTCCTTCCACAGTGCCAGACAGCACATTAGCTGTATTTTTTTTTTTAATCTTGAGTTCCTTGTAGTCACAGGACACAAGCTAACACATGTGCATACCTACCCACTCTTCTGCAGGTGACCCTGTCAGCTTGGTCCAAGTATGAACAAGCATCTTGTTTAGTCCAGTTCCTCACTCTGAAAATAGCCTGGATTAAAGGCGCCTTCCAAGAGACCGTCTGGAGATGGGATCTGGAAACAACTAGATGCAGCCACCTCTTTAATCGCCGACTCTCCTGGTTGCAAGGTGCCTCGAAGGTCACACAGTGAACCACACCAGCTGCAGTTTACCATTAACCACATCAGTTAATATTCATCAGACTCTGTCTGGCACCATATGCTGCAAAGTTGTCTGATTAAAAATACACATTTTAATGTGATTTCTGAAGTCTTGGTCCAGTCACAGCCCCAGAAGAATCTGCTGCTGCTGCTGCTGCTGCTGCTGTTGATGTCCCTGCAGCATGGCGTGGCCCTGTCTGGGGAACCTTGGCATTCCGTGACCACTGATGGGCACTGCGCCTGCCGGCTGGCGCAGGCACTTCTCGACACTGTCGGGCTCCAGCTGTGGCTGCATCTTCAGTGAGATGGCACCTTGAGTGCTGACCCAGCCGGCCGGCATGTTGGTGTCCTGACACGTCAAAGGGACAGACACACCCACCCACAGGCTAGCTGTAAAGACCGAGTGAGATGATCCTCACGCCCGGCTTGGCATGGCACTTTCTGCACCTGTGCCCAAGGTCGGCACTGATTGTTTCAGCATGGGTATTTTTATTACTTGACTTCAGCCGGCCCATGACAGTGCAGGGCTGGTCACGGTGGGTGCCCGCACGCATTCGCCGAATGCCAGCACCTGAGTGACAGGGTTCCTTCACGGAAAGCACACCGGCTCGGATGCCACACCGCGCCTGCGGCCGAAGCCAAGTACACACGTGCACTGGTACGGGGTCACACTCGGCTACTGCTCTCTGCCCACTCTTGGACACGCGGATCTTGAATACAGGGAGCTGAAGTTCGGGGGAAACACGTGGAATCAGGTCATTTCACCCTGAAGAAAAGGCATCATCTTCTGTATGCAGCTAAATTTACAGCATGGCTCAGCCCTGCTTCTGGCCCAGCAGGCTGGGCGGGGTCCCGGCAAACACAGTGGAGAACTTCTGCGGTCGTTTACCAGCAATTTAGTTCCCGAACAGACCACACCAAGGAGGGATATGCTGGTTTTAGTTGAAAGGTGACAGGTGCCGCAGTGACAATGAAGGAGAGAAGCCAAGCCGGCTCCGACAAGTTGGCTTCTCGGTTGCTTAGAGGAGTTGAGCTCGAGCCAGGCAGAAGGTAGAACTGGGGTGACGCTGGGGTTTGGAACAGAACAACTGACGGAGGAACCTGGGAAGAGCACGTGCAGGTCACACAGAATTCCCAGAAAGCCAACGAGGGCGACAAGCAGGGAAGTGCTACCCGGGCCACAGGCTGGGTCAGCCTTTCCCTACTCCTGTCCCCAGTACGAGCTGTCACCAAGCGCCAGCATTTCCCAGCTGTCCCACTGGCCACTAACAGCTGCCACCAGGGAAAGCAGAAACTATTGGCTAAATGCAGTGGGATTTGCTAGATTAGACAATCGTCTGGTCACTGTGGGCATCCAGCCACTAGGTCCGTCAAAGCACAGGACTGGGCGACTGACGAACAACAGGAGTCTGCTCCTCGCGGTGCAGAGGCTGAAGCTGCAGATCAGGCGTCAGCGCTGCCGGGTTCTGGGGGAAGTTCTTCGGGCTACGGATTGCAGCTGTCTCCTCTCTGCACACAGTGGGAGAACAGTTTGCTGGCTGGTCTGTTATGAAGCCAGTCATGCTGTCCCGGGTCCCCCCGCCCGTCAGCCCTCAGCCCCAGCACACTGCAGTCTGGGTTTACACATGGATTCAGGGGAAACGTGAGCATCCCTTGCACTGAAATTCTCTTGGGCCTTTCGGGACCTTTATTATGTCAGTGGCCTTTGTGATCTTGCAAGTGGAGGGCAGAACACACGGAACCATCCTAGCGTATTTGAACACAGACCACCTCTGGGAATTTGCCTTTCAACCACAGCTAAGACAACAGAGCCTCTGGGCAAGTTTAATATGAGAGTCCATCACTCCTGCCGCAGGTAGAGGAAGAGCCTGCAGTGTGGGGACATGGAGGGAAGCAGACAGAGTGTGGTCTCCCTATAAGAGTCCTGGGATGTCCTAGAGAGGGGCAGTCAAACTTCCCACAGAGGGCAGCACTGCCAAGAAGGAGTCTGTGAGCAGCGCTGAGGAGCCACAGGGAACATGCCGCTGAGGGGTTTCACTCTCCTGGTCATCAGGGTTAAAGTCATCAGGACCCGGGCTTATTAAGAGATGGGTGGATCCATAAGGATGAAGGTTTCTGACTTGGGCAGGTGAATGATTCTGTTGTTGGCTCTGAAGCCCTGGAGGGACTTCTGACACACAGAACTGAGAAAGAGCTCTTGGGGAATCACCACGGAGGGGTCTAGGGAACGGACATGGAACACTGATGTGGCACACAAGTGAGGACCAGAGTGCACCTGGCAGCTCAGTCCCTCTGAGTGGACAAGGCCCTGTGACCAGGGATGAGCACTGGCAATTTTATCAAAGTCAGTTTGCAAAAGAGCTACCCATTTCCTGGAACTGCTGTCAGAGGATAAGTCATTAACAAAATTGGCCTTTGACTAATTGGTCAGTGGCAAATTATTGTAGGAAAACTGACCTAGTGCTGCCAGGAAAACCATACACTATAAGAATTTAGGGTGATGTTGACCTTTGGGCTAAGAGATGGCAGGAGAAAGAGAAACCCAAAAAAGAGAAATGAAGGGCTATGAAAAGCCGCGGTATTTTTACTGGGGTGATAATGTATGCTGCCAAAGGAGTGTTTATTCATGTAAAAATAACTGCCTCAACTGGAAAATTAGCAGCAAATGGAGCTGGAATATAGCTGGGAAGGTGTGCTTGCTCTGCAGTGTGTTCCAGTGGTCTGAGCTTAGGATTAACTGGCCTCTTTATTTTTATCAATAGACTACTGTTACTCATGCCATCGTTGTTACAGACTTTTAACACGGCCCGCACTAAACCCAGAACACTGCCCATAATAGTGGTGGCTGCACATAGCTAGACACATCAAGATGGGTAACTAATAGCGGCCAGCATATTTCAGGATGGAAATAATATGAGTACTTTACTTGTGAGATCCCTTCCTTGAATAAGAAATGACTGTGGTTCTTGGATTCTAATTTTGGCTCTTTAACAAACTCATGGATTCTTCAGCACTGACCGTCTGGGCAAGACCTGTGCCTAGGATTTTAGTCTTCACCAAAGAACAAGCAAAAGACAGAGTCTCCACCACCAGAGTTTGACTTGTCTGTGTTTAACCAACTATGAGCTTGGTTTTAGTGAAAGATGGAGGATATGGAGGGAGCATCATTGCAAATGGACCACAAATCAGGAAGGACAAAGATGTCAGAAACCAAACTGGAAATCAGAGGACAAGGTGGGCATTTGTAGCAGACTCCTCAACTCCTTGAAGACAAAGTCAGCTATTCACTGAGTAGCGAGAGCTGCCTGGGCATGAAGACCTTGGGTGGAGCGTCGTGAAGAAGACAAATACTCGAAGGCTGTTTGAATCTGTGGACTGAACAAACAATCCTTGATTTTTCCTACCTAAATCCAAGCAACTGGGTACCAGTGTTCCTTCCCGCTGCTTCAGAGGGCGGGGATGTGGTTCCACACTTCCTGTGCTCTGTGACCCTCACCCTAGAAGCTTCAGGCAGCCTGTGCCCACGCCTGCAACACTTTGCCCTGCTCTCATCTGAGTTCTGTCTCTCATGGCTTAGCCCGCCATATCTACACTCCACAGAGATTTTCCTGACTTGCCCTGTATCACTGTTTTATTGAGAAACAGCCACTTACTGAGTGTTGACTCTGTGTCAGATGTGATTGTAGACCCAGGGATATAGCGGTAAATAAAATCAAGTCCTCTTTTTCATGGCACTTCATTCAAAAGGGAAACAATGACACAAACAATAAGTTATGTTCATGCTGGTTGATAGAGAGGTAGAGCTAGAAACAGAGGTAGAGATGGAGAGAGATAGAGGTAGAGATGGAGGCAGAGGTAGAGGTACATGGTTGGACAGATGGACAGGTGGATAGGAGAATGAAAGGACAGACGGAGAGAGTTGAGAGGGCTGTAGAGGAAAATAATAGGTGTGGTGAGCTGACACGCCTGCTGGGACATTGTGCTGGTCTCTCTCCTGCCATACTGCAGAGAGAGGCCCTTTTCTTACCCTTTATCGGTGCCAGGGCACAGGGCTGGGCTTAGCAGATATCTGTTTATTGACACAGGTTTTCACTTTTCATCTAGCTATTTTGGCATGGCAGAGGGAAGCTTCAGTTTCCATTGAAATGTCAAGTTGGTCTCAACAGGCTGGCTTAGAGATTTGTTTGGTTTCATATTTATATGCAAAGCAAGATGCTCTAAATAAATCCAAGGGGATTCAATAACCATTTTTGGCAGCAGTTTCTCGTTTGTGCATCTATTTTTTCTTTCTTGGTTTTCCCCGATGTCCCTGCATTACTGGGAGATTTCATAGAGCAATTATTGTGGCTCCACCCAGTGACCCTTCACCCTCCCCCTGAACAGAGGGACAAAGCGAGCCAGAAAGGAATAGAAGGTCAAGTGAAGGTCATGCAGGGTGCTGCTGGGCTGGGAGGGGCGTGTGTGGATGGTGTTCTCTCCTCCGCTGGCCTCCTCTTGCTGTTCCTGTTGTGGAAGGGCACATGTTGCTATAAAAAAGGGAGACTGGATATTTGCCCAAGAAGTTATCAAGGCAGTGCCAGGAAGAAGGAGAAAAAGAGTGGGAGAAGAAGCAAGAGGGAGAAGGAAAAAACATAAATCTTGGGGTTCAAAAGTGAACAAGAACAAAAATGGCTTTGGCAGGCTCTTGCATCAAATATGGCGCCCCAGCTAGAGTCTGCTCCAACCCACTGAACTTTCTAATGCATCAGGAGTTCACCGAGCTTGGCATTGGGAGAATTTATAGTATTCTTGGAAAGGATTTTCAAACATTCTACTCTGAAAAGAAATAAAATCAACAATCGTATTTGCTCTGTACTGTCTGCCTTTCCCTCTTGTTTATTAATGCAGCCTTAATTTATAAAAACAAATGAAAACTGCACTCCTTGGGTCTCCATGAACACCAGACCTTCTCCTGGGCTCACATTTCAGCTTCACGATAATCCCTGGGGGAGAGACGTGGCTACTTCTGATCACAAAGGAAGAAATTAGTCTGGAGCCATCGAGAGTCTTCCCCAAAGCCACCACAGCTCCATGGCAAGTCAGGGTTTGAACCCAGGCCCCCTTGGCCACAGCCAGAGTCTAGGAGTTCTTGGAGTCCTGGAATAGGCATCAAATCCCCCAGGCAAGACTTCCAAATAGAACGCTGGTGTCTGAAAATAGAGCTGGTATCCACGAGGCCTGTGTATCCAGGTTTGCACACTTCACAGGCCTGAGTCACCATGTCCTCATTTCCCCATGAGGTCAGCAGAGTGTGCAGCCCGCATGTGTCTCCTGCCACACACAGCCACGCACAGGCATGAGCCCTGGTCACAGATGTGCATCCCTTGCCCTGGCCTGACACCACCGTGTGTGCCATCTAATTTCTTACTGCTGCTTCCTCTTGCCCAGGAAAGCCCTCTGGCTTTTCTGGCCGGGATTATTTATAGCCACTCTGTATTTGGTTTGCCACGGACACCCTCTAATTCCTGTCACGTGGCAGGTAACCCCACTGTGGAAGCTGGGTAAGAGTGTGCAGTGGAGGAGGGAAAGCATTGTCTACCAGAGATTTCAGTGGTGAAGACTCCAAGTAAAAGGCAAGTTTGTTCTTGGAGTCTGGATGTCAAAATCCTAGTTGGGATCCTGTCTCTCAGGGTACAAATTCTGAAAGACAGTGAGATTATGAGAAGGGCTACCCAGCTTCCCGCAGATGTCAGTGAAACCTGGATAAACCTCAGACGGTTTTTTTATCCACAAAATGGAGGTTACTCAGATCATACCTCCAGCATTTTATGATCTTTTTAGTATTTTCTTTGCATATAACTGAGCCCCCCAAATGATGACAATAAATTTAGGAAACACTATTTTAGAAATTTACTTTTTGCTTAATAACTGTCCAGATCCTAGACAAACACTACAAGAGCCTTAACTCGTATCTGGGTTTCCAGCTCACTAGCAGTGCTGGGACTCAGTCATCCTCACCAGTCTTGGCTGCCGGAGCCAGGAGACAGTGGGGTGGCCAGCAAGAGGCTCAGAGGCCAGAGGAGGGCCGCCCTACGTCTGACCCCCAGTAGACTCGAGGAGCAACACGCCGCAGACTCAGTGCCCGGGCAGGAGCCTCGCCCACGGCAGCTGTCTGCGAGAGATTGTGGCACAAGGTCGCAGATGTGGGTCAGGAAACAGGACGGCTCATGCCCGGCAGAGGCTCAGCGTGGGGGACAAAAGAGACCTTTTCAGGTGTGAAGACAGAAGCGGAAGGGCGTTTCTAACCAACCATTTCCAGTGCGATCCAGAAACTGCACAGAAGTTGTGGAAACTTCACGGCAGAAGCGCCGCAGTCCCGTGGCCTCCATTCCTCAGGGGGACTGAGCTTCAAGTGAGGCCTCAACCAAACGGAGCTGAAGGTGGATAAAGAGTAGCTCAGCAGAAGGTAGCGCCCCATGAACTCTTAAGTGTTGCTGAACGTGGACTCTTTATATGGATACATATTCTGCTGGTTTTAGAGATGCATCTTTTGCTGGGTGTGGTGGAACACACCTGTTACCTCAGCACTCTGGGAGGCTGAAGCAAGAGAATCTCAAGTTTGAGCCCAACCAGACAACCGGGCAACTCAGCAAGACCCTGTCTCCACAAAATAGGAGGACTGGGGATGCGACGCACTGAGAAGCCTCTGGCTTCAATCCCCAGCACCACTATGAAAGGAAAGACAACTGTGCATGTTTTATCTTCCCATGTCCTGTGGAAGACTGATGAGATGTATGTCTATGTTTTTCTCATTTTTAATACAGAATCCAGCAAAGTAGTAATGCACATATTTTTAAAAACCCTGCTGGTTAGAAATATGTGCAACTTTTAGCGATCTCTCCCTTTGGAGACTGACCTGAGTAATTTTGAGGTTAGAACTTATATTCTGGGTTTGATATTGTAAAACAGCTAACTTCCTACTCCTTCCCCCTGACCCCGTGATGGGAGGTGGCACATGGGACCTCCACATGTGACCAGAGGGACACAGCCATCTACAAAAGAGGTGAAAGTAGGAAAGCTTCAGAAGAGAAGGCTCCTGGGAGGATGGAGGGGTCCTGAAAGTGGGTTGTAGAGAAGCTGTTTGTCTAGTGGATTTGCATCACAGCTTGCCTTGGGTCAAACCACAGTGGACCTACAGGGTCACACTATAGGCATTTAGCTGATCCTGCTTCAGTGGAAAGACAAGGCAGTAGCTCCATCATGGCTTGGTGGCTTGCTGGGGAGCCTTGGGCCTGGGAGTGCTCCCTCCTGGGGACCAGAGTGGCCCCACCCACACCACCGGAGGCTCTATTGCAGCTTGGCCACCAGCTGGGGAGCCTCAGGCCACTGAGTGCTCCCTCCCCCACCCTAAGTGGGCCAGCCCACATCACTGGTTACTCCCCTGTTGTTTGGTGGCTTGCTGGGGAACCTCAGGGCTGTGGGGACTCCCTCCCCCAGACAGGAGCAGGGCACACCCAGCCTACCGGCCACTGCGCCACGGCTGTGCAGCCTGCTGGGGAGCCTTGGACCCTCATCAATACCAAGTAAAGCCCACCATACCCATGTCACTGAGGAAAGCTCTGGAGATATAATGGACACAAGAACCAACAACTGCATATACCTAGAAGACACCAATCCTTGAAAAGCATTGATATTTGTCTTAACGTAACCTCCCACAAACAAAATATAAAATCAACACAGAGAACAAAGTAAAAGGGTAAATATATATGTATACAGAGAAAATGACAAGGCAGAGAAGTAAAACACAACCCCACACCCCCAGCCCATTCAGAACAAATGCAGAGGACAAGGAGATAGAGGAAATCAGAAGACACGCAACCAAACTCTCAAAAATTATAGAAGTAGAAGTTAAAAAACAGTTAGGCAAAGCTATAGAGACTAGAAATAATTGGGCAAGTTAAAAAGGAGATGGCAATCACAGTGAAAGACCTGCTTAGTGAATTCAGAGTAGACACAAATAAAAAGACAGAGGAGCTTGGAAAAATGATGCAAAACTTGAACATCCAACTTAGTAAAGACATGGAACCCATGAAATAGATTCAAGCAGATAGCTAAGAAATTAAAAACTCCCTTGAAAGTATATGCTGTAGATTAAATGAAAGCAAAGATAGAATCTCACACCTAGAAGATAAGTCAGCAATTAGTGACAATGAAAAGAAAGACCTCTTAAAAATAGCTAGAGACTATGAAAAATCACTGCAACATCTGCAAGAGGATGCAAAGAAGAACAATATAAGAGTTATTGGAATGAATGAAAGTGCAAAAGATCTAAAAAGATTATTTACAGAAGTAATGACAGAAAACTTCCCAAACATGAGAAGAGAACTTGACATACAGATAAGTGAGGCATATAGAATCCCAATTACCAATGACCAAAATAAATCTACACCAAGACATATAATAATCAAGATTCCACAAATTGAACAAAAGAACAGAATACTGAAAATTGTTAGAGGAAAAAAAAACAAATCACCTGCAAAGGAAAACCCATCAGAATAACAATAGACTTCTCCATACAAACCTTTAAATCAAGGAAAGCCTGGAGCAAAATATTTCAAGCCTTAAAGAAAACAATCTCCAACCTGGATTGATGTACCCAGCCAAACTATCTTTCAAATTCACCAATGAAATAAGATACTTCCATGACAAAGAACAACTGAAGAAGTTTATGACCTCCAAACAACCTCTAGAAAATATTTTGAAGGATATCCTAGAAAAGGAAAAAGGAACCTGCAATTACAAGGACACAAGTAAAAAGAACCCACCAGGTAAGGCAAGCAATTAAACAGAGGTGAAACACAGAACCATCAACAGAAAAGATCAATGGCAAAGATAAGTCAATACATAACAGCTGTAACCATCAATGTAAATGGTCTCAACAGACTAGCAGAATGGATCAAGAAACATGATCCATCAATATACTGCATACAAGAGACACATTTTACTCAAAAGGAAATTCATAGACTAAAAAATCAAAGGCTAGAAAACAATATTGCATGAAACAGGAACCCAGAAAAAAGCAGGGGTAGCTATCCTAATCTCACACAAAATGAACTTCAAAGCAAGACTGATCAAGAGGGACAAAGAAGGTCATTACATACTTCTTGAGGGAAAATTACAACAGGAAGAAATAACAATCATTAATATTTACGCACCAAACATCAGTGCACCTAACTACATAAAACAAATGTTAAGGATCATGAAAGATCAAATAAACACTAACACAATTATAATGGGAGACTTGAATACTCCACTATCACAAATAGACAGATCAACTAGACAAAAACTTAACAAAGACATATCAGAACTGTACCAAATGTGTGAACAAATGGACTTAGTAGATGTATACAGAGTGATACACCCTACAACAGCAGAATACACATTCTTTTCAGCTGCACACAGGTCATTTTCCAAAATAGACCACATACTAGCTCATGAAGCATACTTAAGTAAATGTAAGGGAATTGATATTATCCCATGCATACTATCAGACCATAGTGCAATGAAACTGGAACTTAATGGCAACAGAAACAAAAAAAACCCACATAAACATATGGAAACTAAATAACATCCTTCTAAACAACAGTTGGGTCACAGAAGAAATTAAATAATTTATACTTAATAAATGATAATGCCAATACAACATACCAGAACCTATGGGATACAATGAAAGCAGTTCTATGATGGAAATTTTTTTTTAATTTTTTTTTTTAATCCAGTGACCTGTTTCTCAAACCTGGCCACTTTTCTTTTTCTTTTTTCTTTTTTTTAAATTTTATTTTATTTTAATGGTACATTTTAGATGTACACAGTGATAATAACATTCATCATAGGGAATTTGTACCTGTACATGACATATCTTGTCACTTCTTTTTTTTCCATTCCCCTTCTCTCAACCCCTCCTCCCTCCCTATTTACAAAAGCTTTGTTTGCACTTTTTCCTTCCATTTCTTATTTCTCTTGTCCCTCTGTTCCTTTCCCCCTCCCTTGTTCCCTTTCCCACTTGGACATTTTCTTCCCTTTCCCAATATAATACATTGTAGTCTTTATAGCCACTTTTCTTCCCCTCCTCCATCATGGGCATTTCTCCCTCAAAAACATCAGAAAACACCCCTCCCTCAGCTGTCTGTTGTGTAATCTTTCCAAATTGGAACATGAAGCCAAAAGAATTTGATATTTTACTCCAATTCTGTGTGGCCCCAGTATAGGCTGGATATTGGTTAAACTGGCCAGCTGAGGGTACTTTCTTTTCTTTTTCTTTTTTTTATTTTATTTTTTAACCAAGAACATGTATTGGTACATTGTCCATATATTGATCCACCTAGAACTAGAGGTTCCATTTGATCCAGCTATTCCCCTACTGGGGATC
>PVJO010031382.1:0-14401 GCA_004026905.1 Hystrix cristata
AAAGTGTAGTTACACTTATTGCAAATAGGGAGGGGTGGGTGAATGGAAGGGAGGGGAGGGGAAGGGGGGAAGAGGGGGGAAAACCAAGATGTATCATGTACAGGTACAAAATAACCATGTTGATTATGATCATTATGTATGCAATGTACCAATACATGTTCTTGGTAAAAAATAATAAAAAAATTTAAAAAAAAAAAAAGATATCCAGAGTTCTCAGGTGGACATGACTGCCTGGGTAGTGGGAGTCAGGAGGGGCTGTCTTGGGGCTCATTAGTCCTGTGACCTCTGAGCCATCTGGAAGGAGGGACTTGGTCTCAGGGACTTTTGTCTCTGGGGACACTCCGACTTTCAGGGATCCTCAACATGGGAGGATTCCTGTTATTCTGGGAACGATGATCTCCTCAGCATTTCCTATGAAAGTGTCCTGCCTGTGCATGCTTGTGACAAGTCATCTGACCACTTGGGGAGCCCCGGGGCAGTGCATTGGTTCCCCATCAGAGCCTTTCACTGTTTCTTCTTCTTCTTCTCCCTTTCCTAAATCTCCTTCTCATCTGTCTTGTAGAAAACCCTAGTGCCCACTTTAAGAAGGTTTATAAAGGGTGCTATCTGGCCCTATCACCAACTTTGATAACATATCCAAAGCTGATAGCGTAGTAAACTTATCCTTTAGTATAAATTGGCCTTTAAACATCACAAGGGACATGTAAGTGGATTTGTTTAGGGCCTCTCTGAGTCTCTCTAGGAAGGAGGAAGGATTTTTCTCGTCATGTTGGGTAATAGTTGACAGCTTAGAGTAGTTTAAAGGGTTGGAGTGGACTCTTCTCAGAGCCTCAGGGACACAGGCCCGGATGCATTTGCGATTTCACTCACCCAGGTGGCAACCTGGGCACTATCAGGGGTCTTTAGAGACCACTTGACCTCCGGTTGGGTATTCAAGCCTGTATCTTGTTTTGTCTTTTTACTTTTCCTTTCTTTGGTTGGGCTATGAGCAAGTATAATTAGTCCCCAAGCCCTTCAGCTGCCTACTTTTCAGTAGGACTCAAAGTTTTTTCAAATAGAAGCATTATGTCTTTTCAGGTCAGGTCAAAAGTTTGTGTGAGTCTCAGAAAATACTGATATATCTCTTTGGGTCATCTGAAAACTTTTTCAAATCAGCCTTGATCTGCTTACGATCTTAACCAGGGCTGGTATGTTCTAACCTGAGCTGTGATTTTTTGATCTACTAAGAAATTGCTGAGAAGTTGCCTCCTAGACCTTGTCGGCAACCAGGAGCACTGTGTCTAGCTTATACTGTGGATACAACTAGTTGGAAAGTGGTATTATAATGTATACTTCCCTCAGGTCATCATTTTTCATCTCCCAGAGGGCCAGATGCAGGTGCAAAAGAAGGTCATTTGGTGCCTTTTCGGATCTCGGGGTCAAAGGACTTCCAGTTTTTGAGGATGTATTCCAAAAGGGTGATGGGAGCTGAGATCGAGCTTCTCATTTTTTTGAAAATCATCAAAGCAAAAGAAACCATCTTTTGCTTTCTCTATTGAAGCATTCCTTGGCCAAGGTGCTCTTTGGCCACCTGTGAGATTCTGCTTCCTAGTGATCACAAACTAGAGCCAAGAGAAGGGGAAGCTCCCAGTCTGAGCAGCATGCCCTTCACCCTTTCTTGTGTCTCTGAGGTCTCTGGTTGTGACTAGAAGTTGTACTTCCTTTGCTGAAAAGAACATGAAAAACCTCTGTAAGTAAAATTGAAGATCAACTATTGGATCCTTTGTTGTGTGCTGAAGGACAACCAAGGCTAAAGTGGGGCAGGGTACAACAGCCATGAAGCTGGGCAAAGTAGTCATTTAAGCATTCATTAGGGCCATATTTGCCATCAAGCCCAAACTCAACACAAAGATCTTGACTAGACCTACATGACTGTCTATGAAGCTATCACCATCATATGTCCCTTTCAATCATCCCCATCTAAGAAGACAGACAATCCAACTTAAAGAAGGACCACTGCTGACAGACAGACTAGAGAGAGGAGCTGGGACCTGTTGAAGAATTATGGACAATTTGGGAGTCAGTGGTATAGCCCCTTAGGCACTTCTAAGCAACAAGGAGGTTTAGAAGAAAGATACCCTAGTCCTAACCAAACTAATAAGGGAAAAAACTCAACCAAATACAACTTTCTTTATATTTCCCTCTCTGTCCTACTTACCGGTTTTCTTTTGTAACAAGCCTAGCAGCCACTTGAATCTTAAAATGCTCCTCAGATGCTGGGTTTTTTTTGTGGGGGGTGGTTTCAGAGTGAATTCTATTCTATGCTTAATGTTTTAAGGAAATGCCCAAATGTTTTCCACTATGACTCAGCCATTTTATAGAAACATTAGCAAAGTAATAGTGTTAAAAATTTCTCCCTCTCTTCGTTAACAATTATTACTCCTTTTTTATTCTAGACATTTGTATCAGTTATGGTTCAGTACAGGAAAAGAAAAAAATATATATATATGTATATACAGAGAGAGAGGGAGAAAGAAGGCTTACAATGGCTGCCTACAGATGTGGAAGGGTGAAAAAAAGTGATCTGCCTACAGGAAACGCAAAGAATCCAGTTGAAAGTCGAAGGCCTGGAGCTCACTGCAGAGTCTCGTGTGAGCTCACGTTAGAAAGCCTAAGGGGCTAAGGGGCTACGCTGAAAGCCTGGAGATGGACATCCAAAGGTGGTGACAAAGCCTGGAGCTCCTCTGAAGAAGCAGAAGCGAGACTTCCTTCCTCTCTCCCTTTTTATTCCATCCGGGCTACAAGCCTATTGGTTGGTGCCACCCATACCCAGGTGGGTCTTCCCTCCTCAGTAAGTCCATCATCCAGACACACCCAGAACTATACTAAACCAACTAGCCAGGCATTTCTTATTCAAGTTGATACCATGTTGAACTACCAAAATATTCTAGTGTGTACCAAGTGGTAACTCCTTGCACCTTCTGATTTGTATTTTTTTTAATGTCTAACGATAACAAACTTCTTTTATGTGCTTGCTACTTACTTCTACATATTCTTTGGGAAAACTTCTATTTGCATACTTCGCCTGTTTGCTATCACCTTTTATTTTTGTTGTTGAATTATAAGATTTCTTTATGTATTTTAGATATCAGTCCTTTTGTAAGCATATTTTTATGAATATTTTCTTCCAATTTGATATTTTCTCCCAATTTATAATTCATTTCATTTTCTTGATAGTGTCCTTTGAAATACAGAAGTACTTACTTTTGTCGAAGTTCAATTATCTGTTTTTCTTTTGTTGCTTATCTTTTGACTTCACATCCAAGAATCCACTACCAAAATTTATGTTTTTCTTCTAAGTTTAATAGTTTTGGTTCCCATGTTTAGGATTTTAAAATCTATCTTGAGTTGATTTTTATACTACATATGGTATGAGGAAGAGGGTTAACTTCTTTCAAGTATAGTTATCCAGTATCCTCAGTATCATTTGCTGCCAGAACTATTTCTCCTCCAATGAATATTTTTAACATTCTTCACAAAAAATCAATTAGTAATAGAAGTATGGATTTATTTGCAGACTATGAATTCTATTGTACTAATTTATACGTCTATCCTTATGCTTGTAGCTTTATAATAAGCTTTGGAATCACCCAACATGAGTCCTTCAACTTTATTCAAGACTTTGGATTAGGAAAATAGTTACTTAGATAAGATAGCAAAGCAAAAACAACAATAAGATAGATACACAGGGCATGATCAAAATTAAAATCTTTTGTATAGAGAGTGAAATGTAGTGCACAAAATTGTAGAAAAATGTTTTATAAGTTATGTATCTGGTTGTTGTTTCCAGTATATATGAAGAAATATAATTCAATAGTAAAATGACACAAAATGCAATTTTTAGACGGGCAAAAAAATGCAATGAATCTAAATAGACACTTCTCCAAAGAAACTACACAAATGGTCGGTAAGCACCAGGGAAAGATGCTCAATATCATTAGCTTTCATGGAAATGCATATCAAAGCTGCAATGATACATGAGTGAAAACCCAGTGAGACAGCCGTAATAAAGAAGATAATAGTAAGTGTTAGCAAAGATGTGGAGCAACTAGATACTCATATACAGCTAATGGAAATACAAAATAGGCGGATAGTTCCCCAAGAAACGATGAGTTATTAAACGATCTAGCAGATCTACTCTTAGTTATACATCCAAGACAAATATGTATGTCCACAGAACAACTTGTCATGAATGTTCATAGCTGCATCATTTGTAGTAGCCAGAAATTGTGGACAACCCAAATATCCATCAACTGATGAACAGAAAGACAAAAGGCAGCATCAGCCACACAATGAAATATTTGGCAACAAAAGAATGAGGTAGTGACGGATGCTACAACCCATATGGACCTTGAAAAAAATATGCTACATGAACAACTTAGCCACAAAGATCACATATTTTATGATTTCTTTTATATAAAATGTTCAGAACAGGCAAATCTGTAGAGATAATAGAGAAATGATTCCCTAAAACTGGGGAACAGAGAGCTTGGAGGTGACAGTTAATGGGAGAAGAATTTAAGGGCTAATAAAAAACATTCTAATTCATGAGGATAATGAATGTACAATTCTGTGAAAATAGTAAATGATAAATAATACACATTAAGTGGGTGAACTATACGCTGTGTGTATTATATCTCAACAAAGCCATTTAAAAAACAAATAGAAGCTGCAACTCATAGCAAAATTTGTTAAACATTGACTTATTTATTCTAATATTTTTACAGAAAGGCAAACAATATATAATAGCTAAATTTATTCTAAAGAGGGAATTAAAGTGAGCTGGGTGCAGTGGCACATGCCTGTAATCCCAGCACTCTGGGAGGCAGAGGCAGGAGGATAGCAAGTTCAAGTCCAGCTCAGGCAATTTAAAGACTCACTTAGTAAGACCCTGTCTCAAAATAAAGTTAACAAAAGGACTGGGGAATTTAACTAATTGTAAAGGCCCTGGGCTCCAATACTGCAACAACAACAACAAAAATTAAAGTGGTAGGAAGCACTCTGCCTAGTATTAAGAACAGAACACAATAGATAGCTGTAAACTAGTTAAACAATAAGGTGTCAATATCAATTTCCTGGTATTAATATTGTACTAATTAACATTGTACTACACCCAATATAAGATGTTGCTACTAGTGGAAGATAGACAAAAGGTACATACAACTCTATATAATTGTAGAAACTTTCTATGAGTCTATAATTATTTCGAAATAAAATCCTTAAAAGTAGATATTGCAATGTCAAAGTTCACAAATGTTTTATCTACAAAATGAACAACGAACATTTTTGTAACAAAGCCGATGTAGAACCAAGACTATTACAACATATTTTCTTTGCTGCCTTACTATTCCATACCAACCTGCTTTCTTATGGTAGTTCTCTTTTCCTCATTAAAAATAGTAATTTTACATATGTTTGAGATTTTCAAAACTACTGTGTAAAGCAACCTGTGCCCTAAAATATTATTAAAATTTTTGTATACAATTTGTCTGCATTTTTTCCCAAAATCACTAGGAAAGCTTTAGTCAAAGAATTCAATGAAGAATAAGATCTGTTACTTTTTTCCTTTGATTAAATTGACTTTTTCAAAAGCAAAGTTTACACAAGAGAAACAATGTGATATTTAAATGTGTGTGCCTGATTCATTTCACTTGAAATTATGGTCTTGAAATGCATCCATATTCCTAAAAATGTCTCAAGTTTATCCTCTTGTATGGCAGAGTAGTACTCTACTGTATATAAATACCACACTTTCTTTATCTATTCATCTGTTGATGGGCATATGGGCTGTTTCCAAGATATAGCTATTATAAATTATGGGTGTGCATATATTTAGATATAAAGGTGGGTGTGCATATGTCACTGTGTTATGATGCTTTTAACTCTTTCAAGAAGATATCTAGAAGTGGAATAGCTTGGTCAAATAGAACCTCTAGTTTTAGTTTTTTTGAGGAATCCCCATACCAATTTCCATAGTGGTTATACCAATTTACACTCTCATCAACAATGGAGAAGTGTTCTTTGTTCCCCACAGCCTCACCAACATTTGTTATTGATTTCTTGATGATAGCTGTTCTTTCTGGAGTGAGATGGAATCTCAGTGTTGTTTTAATTTGCATTTCTCCAATGACCTGTGATGTTGTACATTTTTCATATATTTATATGCTGATTATATTTCTTCATCTGAGAAGAAACCCAAAGAGTAAATAAGGAGCAAAATGGAGGACAGATACTGGGAAGTAGGAATAATTTGTTCAAATGGGAAGGGGGAAAAAGGGAAGGGGGAAGTGAAAAGAAAAGAATGGAGACTAAAAAAGAGAGAGAATGGAAGGAAAAAAATGGAAACAAAGCTTTTCTAAATGGGAGGGGAGAAGGATTGAAGGGAGGAGGGAAACAGGAAAAAAAGAATTAAGATGTATTATATACAGGTATCAATTCCCCATGATGAATGTGATGATTATGTATGACAAATATGTCCAGTACTAAAAAAAAAAAAACTATAAGAAGGAAAGTTTAAAAACCACAACACAATAAGACTGCCCTAAGAAACCTATGGAAAATTGAATGTCTTAGTTACTTTTCTCATTGCTGAGACAAAATACCTGACACCCAAAATTAAAGGATTCGAGTTTATTTATCTCACAGTCTGTAGAGGTTTCAGCTCATAGTTGGCTGGCTCCAAGGCAGGGTGCCCTGGCAGAGGGGCATCGCAGAGGAGGGGAAACAGGTCATGGCAGGCAGAAGGCAACAAGCCAGCAAAGTTGTAAAGAAGCAGAAAGGGACCAGCAGGGAACAAGAAGAGACAACAGCAGCCCTCTTTCTGTCCCTCATACTCCATCCCCCAGTGACATACCCTTAGGGCAGGTGGCACTCACACCCAGGGTGGGGCTTCCCATTATCCACACCCAGAACTACGCCAAACCAATCAGTGGACTCATTTAGTCATCACACACGTTTGATCCCAGCCTCACACCCTTAATCCCAGCATCATGCACTCTAGAGTCAGCCACCTCCAAAAGGCCCATCTATGACCACATGAAGTTTTGTGGGGACATCTAGATATAAGCCATATCACTGAACAAATTAAAAAAACTCTAGTAGTATAAGAAACTTAATGTTGAAATTTTATAACTGTATTTTAGAAGATCCTGACTTTGGTTAGTCTTTGATGGATCTCCTATTCTAATTGCATAAGTTATAGTCTAGGACAGAATTGAATGAAACAGAGAAAGCCTATATTTTCCACCATATATTTTTGGCAAAACAAAATAATTATGAAATTCACTAATTTGATTATGCCTGAAATAAAATTTATTAAATAAAATTGCATTCAATGAAGGCAATCTGGCACTACTTGTGAAGATATTTGGGTGGAAATAGTAATGCATTTCAGAACAAAAATGCTATAACTGGAAATAGTTTTATTTAGTAAAACTTGTTCTGAGCTGCCCTGTGGGGAAACAAATTTCTATTAAAAATAAAATGCTATTTTGAAAAAAATTTCAAGCAGTTTAAATATGGTCACATTAAAATATACATACTCTATGGAAAATATGATACTAGAAACATATTTAGCTTAAAGAACTGATTAAAGTACCTGAATAGCACCAAGAACATTTATTTTGTATATGTTATTTTTAGTCTTTCTGTAATCCATATGAACTTTGAAATTTTGGGTTCATAGTAACGTTATTGGTGGTCGAGCTAATATTCCCTGATAGTACCAGGGCTGGTCCCATTCTACAAAGAAATATATAAGACTTTTGTTAATATATAAGTGACTCAAAAGTCAATATTGCCAAAGAAAGAAAGACAGTGCAAGGGAGTGGGGACAAATAGTGGAGTTAAAATATTCGGATTTTTTCCTAACAGTGATAGTTTTTAGCATGTGACCTTTGTGGTTTCTCTGAGTTTCGGTTCCTTAATGCGTAAAATGGGGAGACTAACAATGCTCATCCCTTGGGGTTTCCGAGAGTGTAGCTGAATGTTTGGTAGACCGTGAAGTGACAGCCAGCGGAGTGCCAGCTCCAGACTAACAGCAACAGCAGAAACAGAAACCCTTCAACAACCAAACAAGAAGAGTCCAGGGAACGGCCCTGGGCTACCTGGGGAGGGAAAACGGGAGACATGGACAAGAGACCCCCAGGATTCAATGAATCCTCTGAATTGGACCTCCACTTTGGTGTTGGACCCGCAGCAGTGCAGGCCATGAAACGAATTGCCTTCACACGAGGCCTCTAAGCTATTCCGTGTCTGCCTCTCCACCATGACCTGCTCAGCGCCCCTCAGCCCTAGTCCACGAGGCCCAGCAGCCATGCAGCTGATGACACCAGGTGCCTCCTCCCTGCTCTCTGATGTCTACTCGCCCTTAGGCAACAGACCTGCAGCCGCAATGTGGGCCTGGCACTGTCTGGCTCGACAGTGTTTTGGTCAGAGGGTTCTTCCCACCTGGGTGACTTGTCTCCTGACTGCCAAGGCCATTCTTGTGTGTTTTGTGACTTGAGCCATGTATGTGACTAGGATTAATCTGCAGAGGCAGGATGGTGAATTAGGAGCTGTTCAAAATCTTTGGATTTAAAATGCATTACATTTTACTGTGAGCCTTCTCCCCACCCTCACTTCTCAATCCCAGCTCTCTGCCTCTGCCCTCCTGCACCCTGATTCTCTGGGTTCTCAGAGCCCCTTTCCTGAGCAGACATTCCTGATGATCTTAGCAGATGGAGGAGTCTTGGTAGTGGTATAATCCTTCCCTAAAAGTACATTTTAGAACTGATTTTCAGAACATCCTGATAGTGAATCATAAATTTGATCCTCATCTCATTCTGGGAAAGATCCACTCTCTTAGTCATCACAGTAAGCAAAGGAAAACAAGCAAAAAAAAAAAAAATCACTACCTACACTGGCTTGTGCATTACTTAAATAAAAGGGAGGGAGGGTTCTTATCAAAGTTACCTTTATCCACTGAATTGAGAACCATCTGCAGGACACTTGAGAGCGTGGGCCTTGGAGACAAAATGACTCCGTTTGAATCTGTTTTCATCGCTACTAGCTTGTGTGATTTTGCTTGAGTCATTTTTCATCTCCAGATCTCAGTTTCTTAGCCTGTCAAATGAAAATAATACCTAGAGCTACCTCATGGGGTTGACATAGGATCAACTGGGATAATATACAAGATATCTTGCATAGAACCTGCAGCATAATTTTTCAAACAAACTAAGTACTCAATAGCCATTGTATTCAAACTACTAAAATATGGTGTTACATAGAATTCTTATATAAGATCTCCAAGAAGGCAAATGGCTCACCTAGGACCACATATCACAAGTCTGAGTTAATGGCAGAGCACAAAGTTCCAACAGGCATTCATTTTACTTAGCATTTACTGAAAATTTGCTCTGTGCTAGGTGCTGAGTCAAGTGTGGGGGACGCCAAGATGAATGAACTGGGCTGTAGCCTCAGTGATGTCATATGCTGACTGAGGACATAACTTTTGTATGTAAATAATGAAAGTTTGTTGCGGGAGGTAATGGAAAGGCATAAAAGGAATAGAAGGAGCTAAATTAAGTCTTTCTAACACAAAGTGAATCTTCACGTCAAGTTAATATGATTTGGTTTCAAAGGGTGCCCAACAAGCAAAGTGTAGAAAACATTATTCTAGGAAGAACCAAAGAGCACAAGTAAAAGCTAAGCAAACTACCCAGACATTTTAAGCTGGATGGTCCACAGGAAAATTTTTCAACTGAATTAAGTTTGCTGAAAGAGCAAATACAAGATGACATTGGGCAGAAACCCGCTGAAATTGCTCCTAGCTCATCGTCTTCATCCCCGTTTCACCAGGACAGATTCCATGAGAACTGAAGCCAAGTCACAAAGGCCTTAAAGAGCTATAAGCTACTACTGTTATTGGTAATAGACGGTGCTAGGGAAGTAGTGGGGATGGTCAGCTAGGTTCTCTCTGATTAACAGAAATTTGTTTTAATCAGCAACATGAGCTACAATTAAAAAGCCAAAATCAACTCAAGGCAACACTGAAGATGCAAGAGCAACCAAGAGTTAAGTCTTCGAAGCCTGTGGAGCTTTGAAGAAAGACAGCGATGGGTTACTGTCTCCTGCCTTCTGCACGTAGAGAGCAATCTGTTCCGTAAGGTCCTGCATGATCATGCTCCACTTTCCAATTCCATCTCATACGTTTCTTTCCCTTTCCCCTCCTCGCTCTCTCAACCTGGTCTCATTTCAGTTCTGCTTACCAGCCATCTTTTCCTTGCCTCTGAGTGTGCGTCCTTGCTCATCCTTTATCTTGGAACACTTAGTACTTGCAGGGCTCCCTCCTTCTTGTCCCAGGTATGAGGCCTCAATGTCACCGGCTCAGAGAGCCTATCCCTAACCAAATTACAAAAAAGCACCCACTTTCCTACATAGGTGTTTTCTATCATATCCTACATTTTTCCCTTCCCAAAATTTACCAAGCACAACTATTGTATTTGTGTGTTTAATTTCTGTTTATATAGCTATGTTTTTGCTGTACTTGGAATTGTACATGCCCAGCCTTCTTTTTTAAAATAAGGTCTTACTGAGTTGCTAAACTGCCGGGGTTGGGCCTGAACATTCAATCCTCCTGCCTCAGCCCCCTAAACCGATGGGTTTACAGACGTGTGCCACCACGCCAAGCTTAATTCCTTATTTTGACATCCCCCATTCCTCTTGCAAGTTTCATGCAGCCATCTTAGTCTCATTGGCATATTATATTCCCAATTCTTGACCCAGCCCCTGGCACATACTATCCTGAAGATACAGTTCAAAAAAAAAAAAAAAAAGATAGAATTGGGAGGCAAAGTTTATGAGAAGAATAAGGGTAGGATAGGAGATTGGGGTCTCTACCTCCTGTTGCCAAAGGTAACATCTGAAGTCATAAAGACCATGAATCTTACTTCCTTCACATATTACACTTGCCTTGGGGGAAATTATTTGTATTTTTTTGTACATACCTCAGCCTTCTCATATGTCAAATTGAGGTATTAATACATATAGCAGGTTTTTAGATTGACAGAGACTATTTCAATTATCTCACATCCTCTTGGTCAGTACTTGACCACTATTCCTTACAGCCTCACCCTTCTTAGTCTCAATCCTCCTTCTCAAATTAAGGCTTATAACAAGATTGATTTTAACACGGAGGACATTGACCCCAAGAGTCTCCAAAAGGAAAACTGGAGCAAGAGGATATAAAAGAATAATTTCATTTAGGGCTAGTCTGTGAATAATTACTCTTTAACTTGGAACTGTTTAGGGTTTTCCTGGGGGAATGGTTGATATATTAAGGAGAACAATTCTTATGAAACAATCCCCATGCAGTAGCGGCCAGTGATTCCGACCTACGCCATCATAAAACTAACTGAAGAATCCAAATGTGACCCTCCAGCATCACTCTCTCAACTCGGCTTCCTGCCATGTTAAACATGACCATTAGCCCAGGAAGTGCTCTCTGATTCACCCCAACCTCATCTACAAATTGTGAGAAAGAAGAGGCTCCATGCTAACTGAGCAGGTGCTACTCAATGTAGGGTTGCATGGAGGGAAATGGCATTTATCCTCCTGACTGCAGCATCCCCATTCACCTCCAGCACAAGATAGATCAGTTACAATATCCCCTACTAAGAGGCAAACACAACAGAGGCTGTGGGGCCATCAGCAACCAGGACAAGGTGAGCGAAGCTTTGAACATCTCATGGTGGGTTGTTCCAGGTTTCATCATGCCACCTCTACATGTCACTACCATGTACGTGCACACACACACACACACACACACACACACACACACACAAGCTCTAGCTGAAAAGTTTTTGCTCACTTCTAACACGCCCCACATTGTTCCTGCTCAGCCTATTAAACAGCTACCATCACTTTGAGAGATTTTCTTCTATCACTTTGTAAGATGGTCTCCTCTCTAGTGCCAGCTGTGGTCAACTAAGATGACGATGACAAACAATTGTCTCCCTCTTCTTCCCTGGCCTGAGATGCTACTACCACCCCTCTAAAATAAATTGTTACAGTCATGAGAAACTTTTTATTAAATAAACAAAAAACTCAAAAAGCACCATGACCACAGAACTGTGACTAATATCGGAATTTAGCAAGAAGTCAGCTCTGGTTTCATGAGGCTGCACTAAGAGTTCAGGAACATTTTACCACTAATGCTCATGCTAAATGATTCAAGGAAGAAACGATTGCTATTATTTATGCTGCTTCTCTGTCTGTGTCGATTTCATGCCATAGGTAACGGGGCATGGCAGTCAGGCATGTAGCAAATTTTCCTCCTGACAGACAAAGATGAGTTACCACCACATCAGTCCTGGCCTCAGAGAGCTGCTGAACTGTATGTAGGTCCCATCTAATTCAGAAAGGGGGAGCTATCAGGAGAGAACTGTAGATTATTCTTTCCCTTTGACTCTAACCCATCAACTCTCCCAAGAGTCTAAACAAGGTACATCTAGGGGAGAGAGAGGGAGAGAGAGAAAGAGAGAGAGAGAGAGAGAGAGAGAGAGGAGTCCTGTGTATTTAAATCAATTAATCTTTTTGATAATGTTTTCTTCATACAATTCCAGTCTTTCAAAGAAGTTTCAGGGAATATACAGAGAAATTCTGTGTACCTTTACCCAGATCCAACCATTAGTTAACACTTTGCTTAGTTTTATCATCCTCTTGCTTGTGTAGTAAGTGCAGGTGTACATGTAATTTCTTGAACCATTTCAAAGTTGCATACATCATGCCTCTGTACACCTAAATATACCTCAGTGGATCTTTCTTAAGAATTAAAATGCCACAGTAAAATCATCAAAAATCAAGACATTTAACATTGTCACATTACTATTACCTAATACACCTAATCCCCCGTCCAAAAGTCTAATCCAGGATCCTTCATTAGTTGTCCTGTATCTCCAGTTTCTTTCAATCTGCATTTTTTCCTTAGCTCTTCCCTGCATTTCATGACCTCAACATTTTAAAAAGTATATTCCAAGTATTTAATAGATCATCTTTCAATAGGAGTTTGTCTGCTGTGCAGGTTAGTTTATGTACTTTTTTAAAAGATGAATGCCACAAATGTACCACTGAGGGGAAAGGAGGCAGAAATTTCTGGAGCTCATAGAAAACCAGTGGCCTGGTTCCAATTCCTACTGCCTTAGGAGGAAACACCTTTGAAAACAGGACATCAGGTGGATTCCATAGCAGGCGAGTCTTTAGTAGTAAGGAGTTGCAAGGTGAGTATTTGGTAATACAGCCAAGTTTACATTAGGCTAAAGCTTTTCTGAACTATTACGACAAAGTCAAAAGGCACATTTCAAAGGGAAAAAACTGAGTCTAATTAACTGAACTTCAAAATAAATCCCAATAATATTTAAAGAAATACAAAATCCCAGCATCTAACAATGTGAAATTCAGAATTTTTTCACCCAGGCAGAAATTACTAATCATGCAAAGAAGCAGGAAAATATGATCCAACTAGAGAAAAGACAGACTTAGGAATAATGTAAATGATAGAAGCGGGCAGACAAGAGTATTAGTGTAGAAATGAAACACACAGAAATGTCACCAACCTATTTTTAGGGATGAAAATTATAATATTTGAACTGAGAAATTAACATCAGATTAGACACTGTGGAATAAAATGGTGAATCAGAAGACATTAAAAAAAAACTATCCACAGTAAACTAGATTAAATAGACTGAAATGGTGAGCAGAACAGCAATGTCCTCTGGGGCAATATGAAACGTATAATTGGGAGCCCTTGGGAGAGAATGGGTAGTGAAGAGAAACTCATTGGAAAAAATGCTGACAGAAATTCAGCACAGTTTCAAGAAGATCATAAATGTACAGATCCAAAATAGTCAATGAGGGAGCGAGGCTTGAGCTTGCGGGTCAGGCTGCTTCCCCGTATGGATTTGCGCTGGCTTGGCCCGCGCATCGGCAGGGTGAACGTCAAATAGGGTGGGAAACACCTTGCACTGAAAGCACTGTTACCTCTCTTCCTCAGTGTCCTCTTTTTTTTTTTTCTTTTCTTTTCCTTTTCCCATTTCTCTTCTGATCCAAGCCATCACTATCTGGTAAAGCCAACAATACTCACACCACTAAGGAACTTTTAGAGACATAAACTATAAGGAGATGTGGGCAGGCTACCAAAGATCTCCCAGGTTGCTGCAGTCTGACAACTGCCCCCAGACTTCATGCTTGGAGGCCAGGATCAACATAGTACCCAGCACTGACCACTGCAGGCCCAGTAGGGCTAACGAGCACAGAATCAGGTTTTGGCCTGTGCCCCCCACAGAGTGGTAGCCATCAGAGAAATCCCACTGTATGTGTATGTATA
>PVJO010031383.1:0-14390 GCA_004026905.1 Hystrix cristata
AGGTTTATTTAACTCACAGTTTGTAGAGGTTTCAGTCCGCAGTCAGCTGGGTCCGAGGCAGGGTGGAATGGCAGACAGGCAGAACACAGCCAGGTAAGCAAGGAACGCAACCAAGCTTCTAACCAGCTTCTTCCTGTATCTTATATCTTATCCAGGCTACCTGGCTTTAGGGTGGGCAGTACTCCCACCCTTAATCCTAATACCTTTAATCTTAGTGTCACATCCTTGATCCCAGCAGAACCATGCCAAACCGATCAGTGGATCAATTTAGTAATCACACACTCTAGATCCAGCTATCTCTTACCACATGAGGCTTTGGGGGGACATCTAGACACAAATCATAACATGGATCAAAGATATAAATATTAAAACAGCAACATTAAACCTTTTGGAAAGCAAAATAGGTAGAACACTTGAAGATATAGGAGTAGTAAGGGACTTTCTAAACAAAACCTCAATTGCACAGGAAATAGCAAAGATAATCAACAAATGACATTATACCAGACTGAAGAGCTTCTGTGCAGCAAAACAGTTAGTAGAGTGAAGAGACAACCTACAGAATGGGGAAAGAATTTTGCACCTACTCCTCAGGCAGAGGACTAACTCTAGAATATAAGAAGAACTCAAAAAAAAAAAAACACCTAATATTAATGACCCACTCAAGAAATGGGCTACAGTAATAAACAGATACTTCACGGTGGAAAAAATACAAATGGCCAACATATATATGAAAAAATGTTCAACATCTTTAGCCATTAGAGAAATGCAAATTAAAACATTAAGATACCACCTTATCCCAGAAAGAATAGCAAACATTAGGGAATCAAAAAATAACAAATGCTAGCCCACCTGTGGCAAAAAAGGAATTCTCCTACATTGTTGATGGGAATACAAATTAGTAGAACCATTATGGAAATCAATATGGATATTTCTCAAAAGTCTGAAAGTAGAAATTCCATATGACCCAGCCATTCTCCTACCAGGTATCCTCCCCAAAGAGCTAAAGACATCATACTGCAGCAACATTTGCATACCCATGTTTATAACAGCACAATTCATAATAACTAAACTCTAGAAGCAGCCTGTATAACCATCAACAGATAACTGGATAAACAAAATATGGCATCTATATATAATGGAATACTACTTGACTATAAAGAAGGACATTAGAAACATTTGTAGGAAAATGAATGGATCTGGAAAACATAATATTGAGTGAACTAACCAGACATGCATGCTTGAATACTATCTGGTATCCCTCATTTGAGTAAGGCAAAGTACCAACAAAGGAAATGATACAATATGGTTACAAAAAAGACAAGGGAAGAGATCTTACCCATCAGGGAAAAGGTCCAAGGGAACAAGAAGAAGACAAAAGGGGAGGGGAATGGGAATTCAGAAGAAAGAAAGTATCCTAAAAACAGGAAACTAATAATATAAACCTAAAACAGTAACACATACACTATGTACTACAGTTAACTTTATGTAATTGCGACATAATACTGCACCCGTGTAGCTTTTTACAATCTTTGTTGCATGAAAATGGCACAATGTATTATGGCCTATAATTTTGTGTAATTTTGGATAAAATGTAATTTTTGTAATTAAAAAAAACTTCAGTGAACAGCAGGACTGAACTGAGACAACTTGTAACTTCTCACCTCGAGCCTTTCCAAGGATGACATACATACTTCTTCAGGCCCATTCTTTCAGATGAATTGCATAATATGACTCACCTCAAACTGCTATTCAAAAGAGAAGTCTGATATATGTTTACTTTGAATATCCTATCGAGCATAGCCAGCTAGGCCAGTGAGTACAGGTGTATTCCATTTCTTGTGTAAAGTTTATATCTAAAGACTAGCTGCTTGCAGGGACAAACAGCACTTCATTCTAGATGGAGGCAGGCCTCTGGCCATATTCAAGAGTTAAAATTTCACTGACCGCAGGAAAACCTAACTGGGATATATTTTAACTTGTAATCTAGAACTCTTTCTTGTAAGGCACTTACACATCTCCAGATCCTTTCTTTCCAAATAACCGAATAACACCTTCTTCCCAAAACTGCTCATCACCATAGAGGCCTAACATATGTGTGTTGTGAAAATCCATATCGCAAATATACAGATATTCCACTGAGTACATATAGACTCCATTATTGTGTGCAATTAACATCTAAACACTGAGCTCTCCAGCTGCTTGCAATAACAAACACCACTTGCTTTCATACTCTGAATTTCACTTTTGTAAGGAGACCAATCTCTTGATATATCCAAGTATGAAAACGTCAGGGAACACAGCAGAACCTAACTGGGATAACTTGTACCTTCTCACCTTCACCTCTTCCTAGTATGACACTCACAATTCTCCACACTTTTTCTTTCACAAGAACTACTTAACACATTCTACTTCAAACTGCTATTCTTTCTATCATTAAGTCAAAACTTTTATTTTAATAAAGACCGCACGTTGAACTTCTGCCAAGGTATGTTTCCTTTTTATTTAAATACAAATATATAGCAGAGCACAGTCAACCCTGCACACAGAACCCATGCAGATTTCTTTTGATATTAAAACCTGACTAAAGCACTTGTGGTTTAGAAAAAAAAAAAAAGCCCCACCCACTTTAGGAAATGTTTTGACATTTTATAGACTTTGGATGTTGCTTTTCAGGAACTAGTCCTTAGTTTCATGCATTGTTTTGTTTTGTTTATTTTTAAATTTTATTTGAGTAGTACATTTTAGATATATGTAGTTATAAAATCGTAGGAAATTGATACCAGTATATGATATATCTTGCTGCTGCTTTTTTTCCATTTCCCCTCCCCTCCCTTCAACCCCTCCCCACTCTGTATTTACAAAACTTTGTTTCCATTTTTTCTTCCATTCTTTTTTCTGCTATTCTCTAAAGAAGTCAGATTTTTGTGTACTTTGAAAATCCTATTGCAGATAGCCAGATATTCCAGCGAATACTCCTAGACTCCAACCCTTGCATGCAGTTTATATCTGAACACTGAGAAGACAGGCTGCTTTCAGTAACAAGCAGTTATTGTTTTCATTCTCAGCCATTTACATCAAAAGGGAGACAAGCTTCTGAACATGCTCGAGGGTTGAAACTTTAGTGAACATAGCAGAACGTAACTGATACAGCTGTTAACTTCTTACAATGAACTCTTACTAGTAAGACATTCAAACAGCCCCAGGCCCTTTCATTCCAAAGAACTGCATAACACATTGTACCCTAAACTGATGTTCACCAGATAAGCCTGATATATATGTACTCTCAAATTCCCTATTGCCTATAGGCAGATATTCCAATGAATAAAACTAGACTCTATTCCTTGTTTTAGTTTATTTCTAAAACCTGGAGTTTTAGCTGCTTGCAGTAACAACAGCACCTGCTTTCATGTTCTGGAATTCATTTCTATAGGAAAGCAGGTTTCAGGAATTACCCTAGTATCATAAGTTCAGTAAACACAACAGAACCTAAGTGGGACATCTTTTAGCTTCTAACAATGAGGTCTTCCAAATAACACATTCACATCTCTCCAGATCCTTTCTTTGTAAATAACCGCATAGCACATTCTACCCCATACTGCTATTCATCAGAGAGGCTGGAAATATGTGTACTTTGAAAACCTTTATTGAAGATAGGCAGATACTGCTATGAGTACATCTAGATTCAATTCATTGTGTGCAGTTTACAACTAAACACTACTTGCAGTGACAAACAGCATTTTCTTTTGTACTCTTCCATTCACTTTGACAGAGATTCAGGCCTCTGGACATATCCCAATGTAAAAACTACAATGAACACAGTGCAAGCTAAATTGAACAGCTCTTAAATTCTAAACATAAGGTCATGCTAATAGGACACTCACATATCCAGGCCTTTTCTTTACAAAAAAAAAAAAACCTACATAACACTTTCTGCAACAAACTACTGTTCACTACAGTGGCCTGATTTACATGTTTTCTGAATATTCATATTGCTGTAAGCAGATATGCTAGTGAGTGCCACTAGACTTCATTCCCTCTATGCAGTTTACCTGTAAACACGGAGAAATCTAGCTACTGGTAGTAACAAACAACACTTCCTCTCATACTCTGGTATTCACATCCTTAGGGAGCCAAGATTCTGGACATATCCCAGTGTAAAAGTGTCAATGAGAACTGCAGAAACTAACTGGAAAATATTTCATCTTCTAGCCTTGAGCTCTTTCTACTAAGATGTTCACATATCAAAATGCCCTTTCTTTTCAAAGAACTGCATAACACATTCTACCCCAAATGGCTATTCACCAGAGAATCATGTTATATGTGTGCTCTGAACATCCTTATTGCATAAAAGCAGATATTTCGATGAGAACAAGCAGACTCCATTAGTTGTATACAGGTAATATTTAAACACTAAGAACTGTACCTGCCTGGACTGACAAAGAACACTTGCTGTCATACTCTGCCCCTCAATTCTATTGTAAAAACTTCAGAAAACACAGCAGAATCTTACTGCAACAGCTTTTACCCTCAAGTCTTGAGCTCTTCCTTGTACAACACTCACAACTCCCAGGTCTTTTCCTTCCAAAAACTGCATAACTCATTCTCCCCGAAATTGCTTGACCAAAGAGGCTTGATATATATTCATATTCTAAAAATCCCTCCTGCACCTAGGCAGATATCCAAGTGAGTATGGTTACACTTCTTTTGTTCTATGTAGCTCATGTTTTAACACTGAGACTTTTAGCTGCTTGCAGTACCAAAGAGCACTTTCTTTCATACTCTACCATTGCTTCTATAGAGAGACAAGGCTTTGGATATAGCTAGTGTAAAAACTCAATTCAACAGAACAGAATCTAAGATGGCATTTAACTTCTAACCCATGCTTTCCCTAGTAAATCACTCAGAACTCTCTAAGACCCTTATTTCAAAAGAACCTCATAAAATATTCTCCCTTAAAACTATATTCACCAGAGACCTATTTATGTACTCTGAAAATCCCTACTGCGAATTCTCAGATATTCCAGTGAGAACAGCTAGACTCTACTTCTTGTATGCTGCTTATATCTAAAAACTGAGAGCTCTAACTGCTTTCTTTAACAAAAAGCAATTTCTTTTACACCTTTCACGTCTATAAAGAGGCTGGCCTCAGGACACAGCCCAATGCAAAAACATCAGTGAACACAGTAGAACCTACCTGGGACAGCTTTTAATTTCTAACCTTGGACAATTCCTGGGAAGGCACTTGTTCTTCTCTAGGTCCTGCCTTTCCAACAAACAGCATAACACATTCTACTGCAAAGAGCTAGTCACAAGAAAGGCCTAATATATGTGTAATCTGAATATCTCTATTGTAGATAGGCACATAATTTAGTGAGTACAGATAGACTCCATTCTTTCTTGGCACTTCATGTCTAAACCAAGAGTTCTAGCTGTTTGAAGTGCCAAAGAGAAATTTCTTTCATACTTTGTCATTTACTTTTGTATGGAGGCAAGCCTCTGGATTATGCCAGGGTAAAAAAAAAACTAGTGAACACAGTATAATCTAACTGGAACAGTTCTTGACTCCTAACCCAGAACTCTTCTTACTAAAACACTCAAACTTCTCCATGTCCTTTCTTCCAAAGAACTGTATAACACATTCTATCCCAAACTGCTATTCAACAGAGAGTCTAGATAGATGTATAGTCCGAAAATCCCTATTGCAGATGGGCCTATATTGAAGAGGCTACACCTAGACTTCATTCTTTGTATGCAACTGATATCTAAACAATGAGGGCTCTAGCTCCTTATATGAACAACCAGCACTTTCTTTAATGGTGAACCATTCACTTCTATAGGGAGGAAGGCCTTTGGACATATCCCAGTATAAAATCCTCCATGAACACAGCAAAATTTAAAAGGACAGCTTTGAACTTCTAACTTCAAGCTCTTCCTGTTAGGACACTAACATCTATACAGTTCCTTTCTCTCCAAAAACTTGCATAACACATTCTGCCACAAATTGTTATTCACCAGACAGGCAAAATATATATTTACACTGAAAATCTCTGTTTCAGAAAGGCAGATATTCCAATGAGTACAGCTAGCCTCCATTCTTGGATGGAAAAACAGCACTTTCATACTCTGCCATTCACTTCCATAGAGAGGCTAAAATGTGGTCATATCCCAGTGTAAAAAAATTAATTCAATACAGCAGATGTTAACTGAGACAGCTTGTAATTTCTAACCTAGAACTCGTCCTAGAAAAACACACATCTCCAGGCCTTTTCTTTCCGAAGAACTAAATAACACATTTTACCCCATATTGCCATTCTCCAGAGAGGCCTGATATATGTGTACTGTAGATAGGCATATATTCTAATGAGTACAACTAGACTCCATTTCTTGTGTGCAGTGTGTATGTAAACCCTGAGCACTCTAACTGCTTGCAGTAACAAACACATTTTCTATCATACTCTGCCATTCACTTTTATAGAGAAACAGTCTTCTGGACCTATCCCAGTGTAAAATATTCAGTGAACACAGCAGAAACTACAACTAGAAGTTCCATTTGATCCAGCTATTCCTCTACTGGGTATCTTCCCAGAAGAATTAGTCATCATACCACAGCAATATATGAACAACCATGTTTATAGCAACACAATTTGTAATAGCTAAGTCTTGGAAACAACCTAAATGCCCAACAACTAATGAATGGCTAAAGAAGATGTAGTTTTTCTACACAGTGGAGTACTACTCTGCCATAAGAAAACATAAACTAGAAATATTTGTAGATAAATGGATGTACCTTGAGAACATACTCTTAAGTGAAATAAATCAGACACTCATGAGTACACATTGAATTGTTTCTCTGATACGAGAAACCATAAGTGTAAATAAGGACAAAGAGTTGTAGCTGGAGATTTAGCTCAGTGGTTAAGAGTGCTTGCCTTGCAAGCACAAGGCCCTGAGTTCGATCCCCAGCACAAAAAAAAAAAGATTTGTAATAGATATTCTATAAAAGGAAGATAATATTCAAAAGAGAAGAGAACTAGAAAGGGAGAAGGGGGGAAAGAAGAAAAGGAAAAAGGAAAGAAAGGGGAAAAATGGAAAAATATAAACAAACCTGCTGTAAATAGGGAAGGGGGATGCAGGAGGGAGGGGTGGGGAAGATGAGATAAAACCAAGATACACCATGTACAGGTACAAAATTAACATGATGAATGTGATCAATATATATATACAATGTACCAATACATATTCTTGGTTAAAAAAAAAGCAGCACATATTGCCATGTCATATAGACTTCTAAATAAGTGTTCTTGCACTTAAGACATTCACACTTCTTTGGGGCCTTTTTATCCAAAGAACTGACTAACACATTCTACACCAAAGTGCTGTATACTAAAAAGCATTGTTATTGGGTAGATTCTAATATTCCTGGGTTCTTCCCCTCCTCAAGCAAAGAATTGAATGAGGGTGGCAAAAAGTAATTCTGAAGGTTTATTCAAAATTATAAACCAAAAAGAAGAGCTGGCCCTGTGAAGGCCAACTGCAGGCCAAAGAGAGAAAAAGTCATGGAGGCACTGCCAGGAGCACTGATCCCAAAAAAGCAAAGCCATGGGAAAGGGGGGGTTCCCCCCATGGTGTAGAAGGAAAAATGGAGGGTTTCCCTGGAGGAACCAGAGAAAGGAAGAGCCTTCCTTCCGGTGTCACATCTATTTATAGAATGAGGTTCCCTCAGAAACTTTCCCCTTATTTGAACCTTACATCTACTTAACCTGGCCCTAAGGCACCACCTATAATCTTGCCCTCTGCCAAAAGACAAAGGTCATAAGGCTAGGAGAAATTGAGGCAAAGGCGACAGACAAGCCCAAAAGCCAATCAGATTCCAAGGGCCAACACAAGGAACATCCAATAAAAGTGACTACAATGAAGAGTCCATCAGTATTTCACTTTTGAATGCACCCTACTCATTGAGTAGCTATCACCTCTCTTTCCCCCCTTTTCATCACATTTAAATAAATCGTCTTCTCTAGTTTAAACTCATTTTCTTTAATTCTTTACTGTAGCTGGGACTACAATCACCAGGAGCTGCATTTTCTAGCAAGGCATTTCATAGTCCACCTCCAGATATAACAAATGGATAAAGATGTGTTTTTATTTTAAACAATGGAGTACTATTCAGCCATAGAAAAAGATAAACCTGAAACATTTCTAGGTCGGTGGATGTACCTTGAGAACATACTCTTAAGTGAAATAAATCAGACACACATTGTTACAGAAATTTTACATCTCTTCGAGAAACCAAGCACCACTCATTGTGTTGGATAACTCAGGTTTATTTACGTCAATGGACCCAGGGGAGTTTTACTCTAAAACCTGGGTCCCAAACAAACAAACAGAGCAGAATTTATTCATGAAGCCCCACTCCATCGAAATTTTTAGGGTACAAACTAAATTCATTGATTGGATACACTACTTATTGGATACACACCTTATTTGAATACAGGCATTTTTTGATTGCATTGGTTACAACAACTTTTGCCTGCTATGCCTAAGAATGAAGCCCCCTCATTCCTTAAGGACGTCTGCAATGTCAATTTGCTTAGCCTCACTGTTTATCTTTACCTTCTTTACAAGCAAGGGCTCAAAGGCCAGCCTTCCTTAGCATAACACAGACACAGTTTGAACATTTGTCACATCTTTGTGATACATGAACCAGGAACAAGGTTAGTAATGTAGTGTTACATCTGCTTTTATCAGTGGGGAATGAAAGGAGAGGGGCAGGAATGCCGGTGAAGCTGCAGACACTCTAAGGGAGTGGGGAAGTGTCATGGGTCTGTTATCAGTCAGGACAGCTGCAAACCCTGAGAGCAGGACTAATGAAGTGGGGGTGGGAGGCTATTCGTAAAGCAGGCTTATAGAAACAAAACACAAGTTATTTAGACAAAATTTCAGTTTTCTTCCTCAACATAAGTAAATATTCCACACAAAAAAAAAACTGGGGCTGGGGATTTAGCTCAGTGATTAGAGTGCTTGCCTTGCAAGCACAAGGGCCTGAGTTCGATTCCCCGGCACCACGAAAAAAAAAATGTAAATATTGCATTGTTTCTTTGGTATGAGAAACTTAAAGTGTAAATAAAGACCAAGATGTATAACAAATATTGTGAAATAGGAATAAAATGTTTAAATGGGATGGGGAACTAGGGAAGGGGGAGAGGGAAAGGAAGTAAGGGAAAAGGAAAAAAAGAAAAGATGGAAAAATGGAAAAAATCTGTTTTAAGCAGAAATGTGAAGGGACTTGAAGGGAGAGGAGGGAGAAAAGAAAATGTCAAGATATATTATGTACAGGTACAAATTCACTATGATGAATGTAATTAATTATATCTCAAATGTACCAATAAAATTAATTAATTAAAAAATAAGGTTAGAATGGGCCATGACATATCCAAGTGTGAAAACTTCAGTTAAAGCAGCAGCACATATCTCTAATATAATTTCATTTTCTAAACTACAGTCCTTGCTAGTAAGACATTCCCACTTCTCCTGAAGCTTTTTGCCAAAAAAAAAAAAACCAAACTGCATAGCACATTCTTCCCAAAACTACTATTCAGTATACTATCCTGACATATGCATGCTGCAAATCTCTATTGCACCTAAGCAGACATGCCACTGAGCAGAGCCAGACTCCATTCCTTGTACCTTATTTATAGCTCTCTGCAGTTACAAATGGGATGCTATTTAATATTCTGCCATTCACTTCTACTGGGAAGGAGGGCCCGAGTAATATACCAGTGTAAAAACTTCATTTAAAACAGCAGAAATATCTGACATATCATTTGACCTTTTAACATAAAGTTCTTGCTAGTAAGACATTCACAACTCTCCTGGGCATTCTTTTCAAAAGAATTGCATAGCACATTCTAGCCCAAATATTCACTATAGAAGCCTGATAGTATGTACCCTCTGGAAATCCCTTTTGGACATAATCAGACATTCTAGTGAGTACAGCCAAACTCCCTTCCTTGTATCTAGTTTATATCAAAAAACTGAAAGATCTAGGTGTTTGCAGTTACAAACAACTCTTTATTTAATACTCTGACATTCAATTCTGTTGTGAAGAGTGGTAGAATGTTCCAGCATAATAACTTCTGATAAAACATCAGAAAAAATCTGCATATCTTTAAGATGTCTGTGCCAGATTTCTTGCTAGCAGGATACTCACACATCTCTTGTCTCTTTATTTGCAAAAAAAACCCTACAAAACACATTTTCCCCCACACTGCAATTCAGTATAGAGACCTCATATATGTGCACTCTGAAAACCCCTATTGCAGATAGAGAGACATTCCAGGGAAAAGAATCAGATTCCAGTCCTTGCACATAGTTTATATTCAAACACTCAGAGCTCTACATGCATTCATTTACAAACCACTTGATTAAATATTCTGCCATCTACTTCCAAGGAGAAGAATTGCCAAGGAATGATACTAGTATAAGAATTTCAGTTACAACAATAGAACAAATCTGCCATATCAGTTAAACTCCGACCTAGAATTCTGGTTAGTAAGACATTCCCAATTCTCCATGCATATTTCATTTCAAAAGAATTGTATACTGCATTCTACCAAAAACTGCTATTTATTTATAAATGTGCACTTTTAAAACCAGTACTGGAGTATGCAGCCTGTGACTGCAGCAAGAATCTTTTTCTTGTATCGATATTGTGCTGCAACACTGACAGCTCTAGCTGCTCGCAGTTACACTCAGTACTTTATTGAATACTATCCATTTATTTCAAATTTGAAAAGCGTCCCAAGAAAATACCAGTGTAAAAACAGCTAAAATAGCAGAATAATTGATCATATTTATATTTCTATTCTAAAATTTTTGCTAGTAAGGCATTCTCACCTCTCCTGGTCTTTTATTTTCTATCAACTGCATACCACATTGTATTCCAAACTGTCATTCTGATATATGTGCATTCTCAAAATTAGTATTACAGATAGGCAGACAATTCAGTGATATAGCCTGACTCCATTTCTGTTATCTATTTCATATCCAAACATTGAGAACTCTAGCTGCTTGCAGTTACAAAAAGCACTTTATTAAATATTCCACCATTTGCCTTTATGGGGAATACTGGGCCAAGAAATACATCAGTGTAAAAACTTTAGTTAACATGACAGAACACATCTGATCTATCAGTTAGCCTTCCAACCTAGTGTTCTTGCTAATAAGACGTTCACACCTCTCCTAGCTTTTCCTTTACCAAAGAACTATGTAGCACAGTTTTCCCCAAACTACTATTCACTATGGAGGATTTACACGTGGGCACTTAGAAAATCACCTTTGCAAATTGGCAAACACTCCAGTGAGACTAGCCAGACCCCATTCCTTGTATCTAGTTTATATTGAAACACTGAAAGCTCTTACTGCTTGCAGTTACAAATAGTACTTTGTTTAATACCCTGCTATTCACTTCTGTTGGGAAGAATGGGTCAAGAAATACATCAGTGTAAAAACTGCATTTAAAACAGGAGAACAAATCTGCCATATCATTCGGATTTCTAACCTAGATTTCTTCCTCATAAGAAATTCTCACCTGTCCTGACCCTTTATTTGCAAAAGAACTTCATAACACACTCTTCTCCAAACATCTGGTCACTATAAAGATCTGATATATGTGTGTTCTGAAAATCCTTATTGTCCAACAGACAGATATTTTGATGAGTACAGCCATACCCGATTCCCAGGATCTTGTATATATCCAAATACTAAAAGGTCTAGCTTCTTGCAATTACAAACAGCACTTTATTTAACATTGTGCTACTCACTTCTATTCTGAGTATGGCCCAAAATATACCGGTGCAATAACTTCAGTTAGTTAAAAAACTGAATAGTCATCCAATCACACTGCTCAGGTATGCGTGGTCTTGGGTTGCCAACCCACACCAGCTGCACTCCACCCATAGATGACATCAGGGGTTGCCAGCTCCACCCATACACCAGAAGGGTCAAACTACAGTAACATGGCAAATATGTAGGACAGAAGACACTGTGGGCTCTGTCTCTCTTTTTTTTTTCTCTTTCTTTTTCTTCTTCCCTTTTCCAAGTCATTGGTACCACGTAGAGTCAACCATACCCATGGCACTGAGGAAATTTTTGGAGACATAAAGGGTAAGAAGATATGGCTGGGCTACTAAGGGACTCCCAGAAAGCTGCAGGCTGAAAAATCTGCCCCAGACCCACACCTGGAGGCCAAGATCAGCCCTAACTACTGCAGACTCAGTAGGGCTAACAAGCACGGAATCAGGTGTTGGCTTGGGCAGTACCACAGAATGGTGGACAACAGAGGACTCTCACTATAGGTAGAGATATATATAGATATATATATATAGAGAGAAAGATATATATATATATATAACACATATATATTTTTGTTTTCTCTTGTTTCTCTTTTTCTCTTTTCTTTCTTATAGTCATTTGGTTACCTGTCTGATGTGTTCTCTCTTTTCTACCTATTCTTTTTTGTTGTTGTTTAGGTGTTTACTTTTATTGACTCCTGCTTGGTTCATATCTCCCCTTCTCTCTGTTCTCTTTTCTCTCCCTCACCTTCCTCAATTGACTATTCTGATTTTCATTTTTCCTTTGGTTTTTCTCTTTCTTTCTTTCATTTTTCATATGAGTGAATATTGTCTAGATTCTCTATGGTTCAACCCATTATTTGCACCTTTCACTCTTCCTGTACTATCTATTCCACTTTCCCAAAGTGTAAGCAACCTCCTTTTATCTGTCAGCCTTGCATCTACCAGATGTCTCTTCACTGACCTCTCTATCTTTCCCTATGTCTCATAATCCCTGCTACAAAGGATAAAAACCAATTTACTGACGGGAAGCTAACTACATAGAAATCCCTGATTTATATTGGACTCTGCTGTATAACTGTGTAGACCTTGCTCCCATGGTTAAAGATACAAAGTTAATAGTTATGGCAGTCTGTTACTTTCAGGAATGTAATTAATACTATTGCTATTGCTAATGTACTAGTGGAACAAGGGTGTCATACTGATTATAACCAGCTGTACTTTCTCATATGGCAAAATTGTGATTATCTGGAATAATCATAATCATTAATATAGTCCAGTATCTCGAGACAGACACAAAAGCCAAGAATCTCATATACTTAGAAGACACCTTAAGAACAGACTTTTCATAGGAAAGCGTTGATACTTGTCTTAATGCAACCTCCCATAAACAAAATATAAAAATCAACACTGAAAAAAACTGAAAGGTGAAAATGTACACATGTACACAGAAAATGACAAGACACAGAAGTAAAATACAACTTCAGACCATCAGCCCACCCAGAACAAATCCAGAGGCAAATAGAGGAAATTGAAGACACCCAAACAAATTCAGAAATGATAGCAGCAGAACTTAAAAAACAGATAGGCCAGGCTATAGAAAACATCAGATTAGAAATAATTGCCCAAGTTAAAAAAGAGATGATAATTATAATGAAAAACCTGCTAAGTGACCTTGTAGTAGACACAGGTTAAAAAAAAAAAAAGAGGCGCTTAGAAAAATGATAGAAAACTTGAACACACAACTCAGGAAAGAAATGGAACCCATGAAACAAATCCAAATGGATATCCAAAAAATCAAAAAGTCTCTTGAAAGTATATGCAGTAGATTGAATTAAAGCAAAGACAGAATCTCAGGCCTAGAACTCAGGACTGCAGTTAACGACCATGGAAAGGAAAACTTGTTAAAAATAGTGACTATGAAATATCAATACGACAACTGCAAGATGATGTAAAGAAGAATAACGAATGATTGGAGTGAGTGAAAAAGCAGGAGATAGTGCAAATGACATAAAAAAATTATTCACAGAAGTAATGACAGAAAACTTCCCAAGAACAAGACAAGAACTTCATATACAGATAAGTGAGGCATATAGAACCCCAATTACCCATGACCAAAATAAATCTGTACCAAATCAACAAAAGAAGAGAATACTGAAAATGTTAGAGAAAAAAACAAATCTCCTATAAGGTAAACCCATCAGAATCACAGTGGACTTCTCAAACCCTTAAATCAAGGAGAGCCTGGAGCAAAATATTTCAAGCCTTAAAAGAAAACAATCTCTAACCCAGATTGATGTACCTGGCCAAGCTATCTTTCAAATTCAACAATGAAATAAGATACTTAAACGATAAAGAACAACTTGCAGCCAGCGAGCCAGCCAGGTGAGAGGCCCGGCAGCCAGCGGGACAAAGCCTGCAAAGCGATCCGGCCCTGCGACATCCGTTGCCAGGCGACAGAGAGATTTCCCCCTCCCGCCCTGGACACAGGAAGGTGGAGGGGAGGCGCTTGGTAACGGCCGGACTTGCAGCCAGCGAGCC
>PVJO010031384.1:0-15501 GCA_004026905.1 Hystrix cristata
AAAGGAGCCCTCCTCCACTGTTGGTGGGAATGCAGACTGGTCCAACCACTGTGGAAATCAGTGTGGAGATTCCTCAGAAAACTACAACTAGAGGTTCCATTTGACCCGGCTATTCCTCTGCTGGGTATCTTCCCAGAAGAATTAAAATCATCACAGCACAGTGATATATGCACAACCATGTTCATAGCAGCACAATTTGTAATAGCTAAGTCTTGGAAACAACCTAAATGCCCAACAACTGATGAATGGCTAAAGAAGATGTGGTTTTTCTACGCAATGGAGTACTACACCACCATAAAAAGGATAAACTAGAGTCATTTGTATGTAAATGGATGTTCCTTGAGAACATACTGTTAAGTGAAATAAATCACTCACTTATCAGTACACATTGAATTGTTTCTCTGATATGAGAAACCATAAGTGTAAATAAGGACAAAGGGTTATAATAGATATTATGTAAAAAAAAAAAAGAGTATTCAAAAAAGAGAAGAACTAGATAGGGAAAAGGAGGATAAAGAAGGAAGGTTAAAAGAAAAGTAAGATGAAAAGAAAAAAATGGAAAAGTGTAAATAAACTTGTTGCAAATAGGGGTCAGTGAATGGAAGGGAGGGGAGGGGAAGAGGGGAGAAACCAAGATACATCATGTACAGGTACAAAATAACCATGTTGATTATGATCATTATGTATACAGTGTACCAATACATGTTCTTGGTAAAAATAAAATTTAAAAAAAAAGCATGGTCTCAAGATGCATCCATTTACCTCGAAATATCTCAAGCATATTGCTCTTTATGGCAGAGTAGTACTCCATTGTATAAAAAAACCACATTTTCTTTATCCATTCCTTGGTTGATGGGCTTTTTTTCTTTTTTCCCAGAAATACTTTAATCAGTACAGGGAATTACACCAGTCAGGGCGTAGGCTGGAGAACAGAAACTACTCTGGGTGTTCAAACAGAGGGAATTGAATGAAAGGACTGGGCTCTTCTGATGATGAAGGAGGTGAAGTGGCCCCGAGAGGAGCCACAGTGGAAGCTATCATCTTGGTGCTGGAACAGTGAATACCGAGAGGCCCTCTGGTAAATGGGTCCAGAGGAGACACATCAGTTGCCAGAGATGCTGCCCCACTCTCTTAGTGGACACACAAAAGTTGATGTAGTCCTTGTTTCTGTAAGAAGTCATAAAGTGCAACCTGGTATTCATCACCACCTTCCTTCCTTCACCTAGTCTTGGTTTTGGAGTACTCAGCTAGCACCTCGCCTGGTTAAGTAACCTGTACCTTCCCTCCTCAAAGAAGATTACAATGCCTTGCCTTCAGAGGCCTTCTTTTTTCTTCTTTTACAATTAAATATACTAAGCATCAAGTGGTGGCCAGCAGACACTGGATTAGACTTCCTTCTTCTTTGGGGGGGTCAGGGAGGGTACTGGGACTCGAACTCAGGGCCTTGGGCTTGCTAGGCAAGCACTCTACTACTGAGCTAAATCCCCAACCCGTAGACATCTCATCGTGTACCTGCCACACATTTTCCCCTGGAATCGACAGCATGAGCCAGTACTAGACCCTAGCTCTGCTGACTGGTTCAGACAGTGGTCTCAGCTGCTAGTTCAACAGGTCCATGGTCCTGTCTGGTGGCTGTAGTCCTCCCTTGAGACAGCACAGCACAAAGTCCTGGTGGGAAGCTGAAGTTCTTCCAGGGAACTCAACCTGCAGCCCCTGGGTTCCTGGCCGATGTATGCTGCTATGGGAGAAGTGCTCACTCAAAGAACGCACCACCTCCTGCTGCAGAGCATTCCACTGCCCTGTCCACCGCTCACTGGACAAGCTACTTCTGGGTGAGGAAGTTTATGCAGGTCACATCCCATGGTCAGATGCCTAAGGCCACACTTGGCGAGGAGGGTTTTCTGATTAGAAGCAATGATGGTGACTAAGGAATTTGGAGAAGCCCACAGGTGAGTTTGGGGTAGGAAAATATCCATATTCACAGGAGTAGACAGATGCATAGGGACAGCACAGTTGGAGGAATTTCACTGGACCCTGAGCTGTGTCCATGTGGTCTCCTGCCCACCCAACTTGGTTGAGTCTTGTCTCCCACAATTTCCTTTTCCCTTGCTACTCACAGCCACCAGCTGTGTGTTCCACAGTTCAATTCTTATATTACCTACAGTTCATACAGATTCATGGGATAGAGACTGAGTCCCACAAGACTATCTCTGCTTCAGAGGGCAGCCAGGGATCCCCAGGTGTCCATATGGGCCAGGGACCATATATAGTACCCACAGTCAAGCCTCTGTGACTCATCCAGACAGGTGAAAGTGTCCTTTACTAATCTGCTAGGCTTTTCTTAATCTGATCAAGCTGACATAACAGGATTAATGGTCACACCACGCTACCCACAATTCTGCCCAGCCAGCTACAAATTTGGAGGTTCTTACAGCCTCCATCTCAGGTTTGGTAAGTTGCTAGAATGATTCAGGCATTTAGGATTACTGGTTTATTATAAAGGATATAGTGCAAGAACAGCCAGACGGAAGACATGTAGGACAGGTATGGGCTTCTGTACCCTCTCCAGACCTACCACTATCTCAGCACTCAGTTGTGCTCGCCAGCTTGAAAGCTCCCTGAATTTCACTGCTCAAGAGTTTTTAGCAAGGCTGCATTCTGTAGTCAAGAATGATTAGATTTTGGCCACATGACTGAACTCCAAGATGATACCATATGCGAGGACCCAGGGGCAAAGAATACATCATGCGACACATATGCAGCACTTCCATGTCACGAGGGCTTCTCGTACCTGCTCCCTTGGTGGCTTGCCAATCATTCAGCACCCAGGGCATGATGGGCACTTTGAGCTGTGTATTAATTGGTGTCTGTGGGTGTCTATTCTCTGCCAGGACCCAGGAACAATGGGTCCTGGCAGAGAATAGACAGATGCTGCTTTTCAAATAGAAAATGGTTAGCAGAATGGTGGCAAATTTTTGCTCTGAAACCCTAGGGGTCTGCCTTACGGGACTTTTTGAATGGGACACCAGTCATCCTTAATCAGGAAGGTACTTCAGGCACTTGAAAATTCTAGGCCACAGACTCGAGGAGCAGGACAGCTTGGATTAAAGCTGCAGGTCTTCCATGGTCCAGTTCCCCCTTAAAATTAACAGCCTAGAGTAACACACCCATATATGGTCCATGTTGTATCCAAAATCCAAATAAGCCCAGCCTTGCATCCCTTGGTTGTAGAGAGTGGTGGTAAGGGCTTCAAACTCCGAAGACCACCATCGAAGCCAAAGTGAAACTGCTGTCGATGAGCCTCAGCCTCTCAGACTTGATGAAGTAGGTGAGCCTGGAGGTTGGCAGGAGGGCTGCAGGCCCTGCCGAGCTGCTCTTGGGTCTTCTTCATACGAAAAAGGACTCACAGAAATTGACCAGCTCTGTTCTCTTTGAAGACTACAGCAGTGATATTTCAGTCTGCGGACTTGTATTGTGTCATGAATCTTTCTGGTGTACAAAGGGACTACATCATTGGCTTTTGACCTTGCTGAAAGGAACATCTAATTGTACGGATGGTACCAGTAAATTGCTGAGTAGTTTTGTAATCAAGATTTTATGTAAACATTTGTAAAGGGAAAATTAGCACTTTCGTGGTCCTTGAGGGGGAAAAAAAGACTGGAGATTATCATTTCCTTGGTTTCCTATTGCCACTGTTAGAGGGAGTTGTACAGTTTAAAATGTGGTAGAATTTTGCCATGGAAAGCTGGCAGTTATTATTTAAAAACAAAGTGGGTTATTTATAGGATGGATGGAGATGATTACATCTACGCCACCTCTGAACCCCTTTCAGTGTGCTACCCTAAGATACATGCAGTGGCTGACACCTCACCCTGGGTTTGCTTCTGACTCTGTCGTGTATCTGACACCAAACACATTATCAGCACCTCCTTAAATAAGCTGTAGTGAACACGGTGGTGGTAGTAAAGAGCTGCTTGGAATAAATTGAACTGCATATGTTCTAAAATGACTAGCATAAAGAAGAGGAAGAAGAGAAAAAGAAAGTAAAAGAAGTAATATAAATGCTGTCAATTTTTTATTTAATCCAAATATTTTGGTGGGGAAAACCAATTGCTTAGCATATGTAAAATTGTAGTCTATGTTTATGAGACCATTGCTTAAAGATTATAAATTATGTAAATACATTAATAAATTGTTTCATTCAACTCTCAAAAAAAAAAAAGAGCTAATTCTCAAAATCCATCATTGTCACCGCCATTGCTTCTGGGCCCATACCAAGAGTTGATCCTATTATAACTCAAGGAATTACAAGGCCTGCTATGGGAGGAGACAGCCTACTCCAAAATTCATAAAACTAGCCGTATTACACCCCATTGGTAATTATTGATGCTATTTCTTGTTCAGTTGGGGTTTTGTTCAAAAAGTTTTCAAGAATTTTACCTATTTTATCTCTCAGCAGATTGTTTCTGTATTAACATTTAAATCTTTGATCCCTTTTGATTTTAGTTTAGTACATGGTGAGATATATTGGTCTAGATTCAATCTTCTGCATGTGGATAGCCAGTTTCCCAGCACCATTTATTAAAGGAGGTATCTTCCCTGTAGCATGTGTTCTTGGCACCTTTGTCAAAGATCAGATAGCTGAATGTGCGTGGGGTTGTTTCTGCATCTTGTCTTCCATTCCACCAATGCACATGTCTGCTTTTGTGCCAGTACTATGCTGTTGTTTATTACTGTAGCTTTGTAATATAACGTGAAGTCTGCAACTGTGATACCTCCTGCCTTTTCTTGTGGCCCAGGATTGCTTTTCCCATTCTGGGTCTCTTTTGGTGTCATGTGAATTTTAAGATTGTTTTCTCTAGTTCGGTAAGGAATGCTGTTGGTGTTTTGATTGGAACTGCATTAAACCTGTATATCAAGGTGGGTGTGGTGGTGCACACCTGTAATTCAAGCACTCGGGAGGCTGGGGCAGGAGGATTGCTGTAAGTCTTAAAAAAAAAAAAAACCTGTAGATCAGTTTAGAAGCATGGCCATTTTCATTATATTGGTTCTGCCTATCCAAGAACAGGATATCTCTCCATTTTCTGATATCCTCTTCAATCTCCTCTTAAAGAGTGGTGTAGTTTTCATTGGCAAGGTCTTTCACTTTCTTGGTTAGGTTAATTCCTAAATATTTCATTTTTCTTGAAGCTATTGTGAATGATTTTGTTTTCCTAATTTCTTTCTGAATGAATTCACTATTGGTGTATAGGAACACTATTAATTTGTATGTGATTCTGTATCCTCCTACACTACTTAATTTCCTTATTAATTCTTTTTTTTAACCAAGAACATGTATTGGTACATTGTACAATATATTGATCACATCTATCATGTTTGTTTTGTACCTGTACATGGTATCTCTTGGTTCTTTATTAATTCTAAGAGTCTTTTGGTGGAGTTTTGGAGGTCTTCTGTGTAGAACATCATGTCATCTGCAAATGATAATTTGACTTCTTCCTTTTCTATAGCTATTTCTTTTAATTCTATTGCTGAGAAAGAATGTCTGATTGCCCTGGCTAACATTTCAAGTACTATATTGAACAGGAGTGATGATAGTGAACATCCTTGTCTTGTTCCTGATTTTAGAGGTAAAGCTCTCAGTTTTTCCCCATTTAATATGATGTTGGTAGTAGGTTTGTCATAAATGACTCTTATCAGATTGAGATAAAGTCCTTCTATACCTATCTTCTTCAGGATTTTTTTTTATCATGAATGGATATTGGAATTTATCAAAGGCTTTTTCTGCATCCTCTGCATCCATTGAGATGATCATGTGATTTTTGTCCTTGTTTCCATTTATGTGATGTACTAAATTTATTGATTTGTGTATGTTGAACTGTCCTTGCATCCCTGGGATGGATCCTACTTGGTCGTGATGTCTGATCTTTTGATGATTTGTTGCATATTGTTTGCCAGTATCTTGTTGAAGAATTTTTGTATCTATGTTCATTAAGGAGATTGGCCTGTAGTTCTCTTCTTCAGTTGGGGCCTTGTTTGGTTTTGAAATCAGGGTAATGCTAGCTTCCAGGAATGACTTTGGGAGTACTCTTTCCATTTCAGTTGCATTAGAGTTTGGAGAGTATTAGCAGTAGATCTTCCCTGGGGTTCTTGTAGAATTCAGTGATGAATCCATCAGGTCCTGGGCTTTTCTTAGTTGCTAGGTTTTTTATTAGTGCTTGAATTTCATAGACTGTTATTGGACTATGCAAGGTTTTTTTTATCTTCTCCGTTCAGTTTTGGTAATTAATATGTATCTAGGAATCTATTGCTTCTGAATTCTCCAATTTATAGGAGTACAGGTTTTTGAAGTAGTTAATAATCTTCTGGATTTTGGTGGTTTTGATTGAGTTCTTTATTATTTCTAATTGCATTGATTTGTGTCTTTTTTCTCTTTTTTAGTAGGAGTAGCTAAGGATTTATTTTATTGTTCTGAAGAACCAGCTCTTTGAGTCATCAATTCTTTGTACTGTTGTTGTAGTCTCAATTTCATCAATTTCTGCTCTGATCTTTATACTTTCCTTCCTTGTGCTAGCTTTGGGTTTGTTCTTGTTTATCAAGGACCTTGAGGTGCATTATTAGGTTATTTATTTATTTGGATTTGCTCTGTTTGTTTGTTTTGTTTTTATGGCCATAAATTTCCCTCTTAGGAATGCTTTCATCATGTCACATAGGTTCTGATATGTTGTGCTGGCATTATCGTTTGATTCTAGGAACTGCCTAATTTTGTCCTTGATATCTCCTATAACCCATTGATTCTTTAAGAATATATTGTTTAATTTCCATATGTTCACATAATTTCTGGTGTTTCTTTTGCCATTGATTTCTAGTTTCACTGTATTATGATCTGATAATATGCATGGGATAATTGTGATTATTTTGTATTGACTCAAGCATGTTTTGTGGGCAAGTATGCAGTCTATTTTGGAGAATGTTCCATGTGCTGCTAAGAAGAATATGTATCCTGTTCTTGTTGGGTGGAAAATTGTGTAGATATCTATTAAATTCATTTGTTTAAAGGTTTGGTTCAATGCTGACATTTATTTGTTTTTTTTTGTCTAGTGATATAGAAAAAAAAAGTTGTTAGAGAACAGTAGAGAGTTACTGAGGTTCCCCACTATAATTATGATGTTTATCTGATTTATTTGTCCAGTAATGTTTACTTTATAAAGTTCAATGTTTACTTTATAAAGTTCAGTGCACTTGTGTTTAGTGTATATATGTTTATAATTGTTACCTCTTCCTGTTAAATTGCTCTCTTAACCAATTTGTAGCGATGTTTTTTTTTTGCTGCTTTTGATCAGTTTTGGCTTAAAATCCACTTTGTCTGAAAGTAGAATAGCTACTCCTCATTTTCAATTTTCCATTGCATGGAATATTATTTTCCATCCTTTGATTTTTTAGTATATGAATTTCTTCCAGGACTAAGTATGTTTCTTGTACACAGCATACCACTGGATTTTGTTTCTTGATCCATTTTGGTAATCTGTGTCCTTTGATTAGAGAATTGAGACTGTTCACATTGAGGTTATTACTGCAAAGTATTAATAAACATTTTCCTGTATTGTATCAATTTCCTGTTGCTGATTCCTTTTTGATTAACTGCTCAACCTGCCTGGTATATACATTCTATTCGACTTTTTGGCATTGTTGGCTTTATTGCCTCTTTCTAGGATATCCTTTTTGGAGTGCCGGTTTGATGGTCATGAATTTCTTAAGATCCTCTTTGTCCTAGAAAGACCTTACTTCTCCATCAATTTTGAAAGATAATTTTTCAGGATATATCTGTGTGGTTGGGAAGGTGCTTTCTTTTAGGACTTGAAACACTTTGCTCCAAGCTCTCCTAGCCTTTTAAATTTTATGTTGAGAAGTCTGCTATAATTCTAATGGGTTTACTCTTAAAAGTTATTCATTGCTTTTCTCTAACAGCTTTTATGATTCTGTACTTGTGTTGGACTTCTAGGACTTGAGTTATGCTATGTTGTGGAGTTCTTTTGATTTTGGCCATTTGGGGTTCTATTTGTACCTCACTTATCCATATGTTAAATTCTTTCCCTATATTTTAGAAGTTTTCTGCTATTTTAGTAAATAGGTTTTTTTACACCATTTATGCTGTCTTCTGATCTTTCACTAATTCCAAATAACGTTAGTCTTTTTCATCTCATCTAACAGCTGTTGGATTCATTTTTCATATTTTCTTGTTTTTAAAGTATGTCTGAGTAATCAGTCTCTGGCATCAGCCTTATCTTCCAGTTCTGACACTCTGTCCTTAATTGGTCACTTCTGCTGCCCATAATTTCAATAGAATTTTTAATCTCCTTTGTTTGGTATTTTTTATGGACTCTAATTCTTGCTAAACTGGTTTTTCACCTTTTGTATTATTTTGTTTAGCTCAGCTAGCTTTTTATTAGTGTCTTCTGTAAACTTGCTGATCTCTTTATTAAGCCCATTGTTTTTTAAGTTATATCTTCTTTCAGATCATCAAACACTTTATTGATCTGAGTTTTTTGTGTTCTTTTATAATTTTGGATAACTCATCTATGTGAGTTTTGATTTCCTCTCCATCAATGCCCCATGGATCAGCTTTAGGGAGCTTGTCAGTTTTTGTAAGTTGATTATAGTAGAAGGAGTTTGTTGCTAGTATGGAGACCTTTTTAGTATCTGCTTTTCAGTGATGCACTCTGGGTGTGGCTAACTGTATAGGCCTTTGCCTCTGTCCCCAGATCAAATCACCTCCATTAATTTGGGAGGGGAGGATGCAGTGTTATTTTCCGAGCATGCAGATCTCCAAGAATGTTCCACAGAATTGTTAATGATACAAAAACAATTCAGATATTGGCATATAGAGAAAACCAAATAATAGTAACAACTATGTGCACTGGCCATAGCAACAAAATCAGCAACAATAATAGCATCAAAGATAAACCGAATATTGACATACCAGAAGACCCAGGAATGTACCACCCTTAACCATAGAAAAGAAATCTCTAATTATAGTATAAACACTAAGACAAGCCATTTATTGACATACAGCAAGTAACTACTAAATCCAACAACTATACCTCCACTAACAATAGAAATGAATTCAATAATAATAGCATAGCGTTAACTAACAATCTAAAGATTCGTGAAATTTGACAATTATACTAGAAAAGATGGAGTGAAGAATGGGTGAATGTTTCATTTCCTGCTTTTTGTTCTTTTGAGACAAGTTCTCACTATATAGTTTAGGCTGGCCTTGAGCTCACTATGTAGCCCAGGCCGACCTTGAACTCACAGAAAACCTCCTGCCTCTGCCTCCTAAGTGCTGGGATTACAGGCATGCGCCACCATGCCCAACAAGAATGGGAGAATGAAAGAAGTAAAATTTGAAAAAGTAAGCAATGGAAGATAAGGAGAGAAAGGAGAGATAAACAATCCTGTTAAGGAGTAAAAGGAAATTAGCAGAATTAGATAAAATAACAGAAAACACAAAGCAAGAAAAAGGAAAAGCAACAAAATAAAGGAAAAAAGAAAAAAAAGAAAAAAGACCCCACTCAAACTAAAAACAAAAAACAAGGTTTCAAAAACTTCCTCTTTTTTTGAATGAATGTTTCTTTCCATGACCTGCAGTCTTGGAATCTAGCAATTCACAGTTTTCTCCACCCTACTTCATGGGCTGTGGGTTTATAAGGTGCTCTCTCCCTGCTTGAGAGGCTCCTCTGTCCGTACACTCAGGCTGTGACAACCAAGCAAGCAAAGGGGTATCCTTGCTCATGCTGGTAGGTGGGGAAGGCAATCAGACCACTTATCTCTGTGCTGGATATAGGCAGCAGGGCAGAGGTTCAAGCACACTGCTGGGCTTAATGCTAGCACTTTCAGATCCAGTCACCTCTGAGCTACACACACAGGGACTGGCTTCTTGCCTTGGAGGGCAGGGCCCTGTGTCCTTCTCAGTCAGGGCTTAAACTTCTCAGAGATTCTATGTCTAGCCTGCACCCTCCACAACTGTCTCTTGTGGTTATCTCTCACCAGTCATTGTTTTGTGGTAAGACTGGAAACCCTGACGTGCAGTTGTTTTGTAGCTCTTCTGTGGCTCAGTCTTCAACAATTATCTCCTTCCCCAAATGACTCTTGATTAAGCCCTCTCAAATGTGGCAGATGCTGCACTGGATTTCTTCTCCAACTCTAGCCTACTGTGCGAGTCACTTTCGGAGTAAAACCCTACGCTATTTTTGCAGTTTACAGTAACCATAGGTTTTTCTTGGCGCTAGCCCAGTCTGTTCTTTCTCCCTGGAGCTGCTGATCTCCTCTGGGCTTATCTTCTCTCCCTGGGTGTTGACCTCATCCATGATTAGTTTGGTCAGCCGGTTAGCACTTCTCCTGCCCCATGCTGAGGGGAAACAAAATGCAAAGCAGGCTCAGAGTTGGCCAGTGGCTGTCCCAGGACATAAAATCTTGGCCACTGGTGAACATAGCTCTGGCAAAATTCAGAACCTTCAGGTCCCTGGGCTGCCTCTTTCAAATCCTGTTCAGATTTTCTTTAACCACTTCATACAGCTCTCCAGGCCTTCAGTAGATATTCTCTCGAGGATTTGTTAAAACTTTTCACGGCTCTCATTTTTGCATAGTACCGTCAGCTATACCAAATAAGAAATCATTCTTCCTTAGCAGGATGGAGGACTCTGTAGGCATGACTGGCTCACTCCCTTCCTGTTGCCATGTTTTGGATTTTGTGTTTTTACCTTGGAATGCATGTGTTTTGAGTGAATGGTCTTGTCTCAGGAGTCAGATCCAAGAAGTTTGTCTTTAAATTCAACACGGAAAGCTGGGTGTGCTGTCCCATGCTTATAATTCCAGCAACCTGGCAGGCTGAGGCAGGAAGATCACAAATTTGAGCCCAGCCCAGACTTATTCACTGACATAGCAAGACCTTGTTTCAAAATAAAAAGGGCTGGGACATAGCTTGGGGCAAAGACTCTGCATTCAGCTCCTAGTACCAAAAAGAAAAAGAAAACAATAGCGAGTAACAATGTGCAGGTACGAACATGTCAGACAAACATAAATGTGATCAGAACCAGATGTGCCACACACACCTGCAATCCCAGCACTCGGGAGGCTGAGGCACAGGACTGCCATGAGTTTGAGGCCAGCCTGAACCACAAAGTGAGATCCTGTCTCAGAAGAAAAATGAATGAATGAATGAATGAATGAATGAATGAATGAGCGTGATGAGACAGAGTCACAAAGAACTTTGCAAATTAGGTCTGGATCATTGCTCCTCTAGACATACATGCATCTTCTTTCCACCTTCAATCCACACCCCGTGTCTAAGTGGCCCCTACAGCAACAACTGTCCCACCACATCGGCTGTGGCTGGCAAGGCCCCAACCTGCACCAAGTCTCAGCTGTGAGGACCTGTCCCCAGCCTCCCTGGCCAGCTTAGCCCTAAGATTAGTTTCAAGGAAGTCCACAGGACTGTTTGGAATCAGTCAAGTTTGGGGACTCACTGCTGCTGCTGTCAACATGTCTATCCCAAGCTCACTTGTGAAACTGCCCATTCAGCTTATGGCCAGGCCTACCCTGGTTCATCAAGAGAAAGGTAAGATTTCAGTGGAGAAAGTGAAGGCAAAGTTGTGGAAAGAGATCAGATTATACCCCTATGGAATCATCAGATGAGAAAGATGAAAAATTTCAGCTCATTATGAAAGACAAAGAACAAGAAGTAGAGCCTGAGGAGCAGGATTCATTTAGTGACTCTTGGCCGTCACACTTATAAAACTAGATTAGTTAAGATGTGGAAGAGAGATTGGTTCAACATTGGAAATTAGTGGAACCTGAAGTGGTGGGAGAAAGTCACTCAGAAGCAGAAGGAGATGCTTGGCACATAGAATGTTAAGATAGCAATGAAGTAGAAGAGGAAGAAATTGATGAAGAAATAGAGTAGCACTGTTGCGTGATGCATCAGCAAGCACAGGAGAGAAAAAATGAAGAGATGGAAGTCAAGGAGATAAGAGGATGAAGGACGTTCTGGAGAGGTGACAGAATCAGAGTTTGAGTATGCAGAATACACAGATGGTGAGGATGAGATGGAGCCTCACTTTACTCTTCATTTGAAAGAAGGACCATTCAAGAATGTGAAGCTGAAGCACTGAAGCAAGAGCTGGAGCAGGACGCCAAATGCATGGTTGATAAAAGGTGCAAATACATACTCTTGACTGTAGGAGAGGAGACCATAAAAGAGCTGGAGGAGAACAAGCAGTTCCTGGCTGCCCTAGATGCACTTATTAGTGACGATAAAAATGATGAACAGGAATATGTAGCATGGAAAGTTCGAGAGCTAAAAAGAATCAAGAGGGACAGAGAAGACCCAGAAGAGTTTGAAAAGAAGAAAGCAGAAATTGAACACATGTGAAAACTCACTGAGGAAGAGAGGGGAGCTAAGCTTCAGGCAAATAGCAAAGTCATTACCAACAAACCTGTTAAGAGCAAATATACATTTTTACAGAAGTATTATCACTGCAATGCCTTCTTCATGGATGATGATGACGAAGTATACAAGAGAAATTTCAGTGTATCTACCCTGGAAGATCCTGTCAACAAAACTATTCTTCCTAAGGTCAGGCAGGTCAAGAACTTTGGATGTTCTGGTAGTACCAAATATACCCACATTGTGGACAAGACACCACCTGCTTTGATTCAGCATGGGGTCAAGACGGTTCACAGAACACAAAGTTCTTTAAACAAAAGGTAGTAGGAATACAAGATGTATTCGAGTGAGGAGTGGCTGTTTGCCAAAAAGTGGAAAACTACTAGGATTCATCTATTTATTCCAACTATGGGACACAAGGGAAATTCTCAGTGTCTAGTCCTTGATTATCTTTTTGTGTGTGTGTGGAGGGGTGTGCCGGAAATTGAACTCAGGGCCTTTTGCTTGCTAGGCAAGCGCTCTACTAAGCTAAATCCCCAACCCCTAGTACTTGATTTTCTTTTTCCATTATTTACATGGTACCTGTATCCAGCCTCCTGGCCATACTTGTGTTCCTGGGTAGCTCTGTCTCTGAAGGTGCTTTGTAAGATTTGGACTTATACTGAGAAACTCACAATCAAGAAAGAAAGAAAGAAAGAAAGAAAGAAAGAAAGAAAGAAAGAAAAGAAAAGAAAAGAAAAGAAAGAAAGAAAAGGAAGGAAGGAAGAAAGAAAAAGAAAGAAAAGAAAAGGAAAGGAAAAAAACAAAAAGAAAAGAAAAGAAAGAAAAGAAAAGAAAGGCAGGCAGGCAGGCACTCTCCAGGTAGGATTAGAGGCACTTAAAACCACTCTGAGAAATCTTAGATTTCTCCACTATGGCTTTCCATATTTACTTCTGAGTTTCTTTTTCTAGCCCCTTAGCTTGAGTCAGAAATGTGGGCATGTAGGTGGACAATGTGTTACTTCTACCTTAGGGCTAAGAGGAACATACCAGGAAATCTAAGCTCACTGAAAACGTTTGCATTTTTGGTTGGGGCCAACTTTTTTAGGTGAACATACTTTTTGATCCATCTATGTATGTGTCAAGAAACAAAATAATTACACACCAAAACAAAAACAAAAACTTAAAAACAAAGTCCACATGAAAGGCATGTAAACAAACTTTCCAGAACAGACAATGTGAAGATATACAATTCCACATAAAAGACCACCAGAGGACTTGTGTGCTAATGCTATTTGGTGGACAAAATGACATAGCCTATGGATGTCAGTCAACTTTTTTCTTTACCCAACATGGTATCTTCTGAATGAACTCTTGCTAAAAGTGGCTAATAGTGGCATGAAAGGAAGCTTATCATTGGTTCAATAACACAGACTTTCTTCACCAAGGCTTCCCCTGGCTTTTGCCATTTTGAATGCCCAAACTACCAACAACAGAGATCAGTTCTGAGATCATGACGTGGTGATCTAGTTCTTTCCATCACAGAAGAGGCAGTGATTTGTCCTCAACAATATGCTCCAGGTATAAAAATGGCTTCCTTATCTATACTTTTGCCAGCACCATCATTCTTGGACTTAGAGAATGCCTATCCATTGCTATAGTTCTACATAATACTTCCTCTTACCAGTAGTTACACTTTAAAGTGAAGGAAGCACAGGAATGAGCTCCCACTGATAATTCACTGGCCTTACCATTCACTCCATTAGCTAGAAGCAACTGCCCTAACAGTAAGAGTGGCCAGCTGAAGGCTGCCTTTTGGCATCTGCTTAGAAATCACATCTTACAAATTGGAGGTGATATGGTGCATTCCTAAAACCAGCAACACATACATCATACTCCCTCTCCTGCAGCCAATAGCAGAATTTGGGAATCAAGAGGCGAGGCAAGTACACACTAGATCCCTAGTTTCCCAGTCACAGTTGGGTAAAAGAATACCAAAATGCACCACCATGGATCACCTGACTTCCACAAATATCCCTCCCCATTACATAATGAACATCTCTACTTCCTCCTTCACTGTCAAGACAATGGCACCACTTTCTGCCTGCTGGTACCTGCAGGCAAGGACGCCCAACTTCCTAGACCTCGTCCATAGTTTGCAGTCCAGTACAGCACTTGGTGTAGTCCCTAGTGAGTGTGCTATTTGGGGGCCAAGACTTCTTCAGACTGAGGGCCACTCATCTTCACACTGTATCTGTCCACACCTGTGTACCTGAAAACCAACCTGACAGCTAGGTTGTGCCTTTAGCATGCTGTCCCAGTGTTCCACCAGTCAGTGGGTTCCATGGTGATTGTACTTTCTGCATTGTAAAATGCACTCCTACATTTTTTTTTTAAATTTTATTTTAAACCAAGAACATGTATTGGTACATTCTACATACAATGGTCACATTCATTACATTAATTCTGTACCTGTACATGATGTATCTTGGTTCTCCCCCCTCTCCCCCTCCCCTCTGCACCCTCCCTCCCTATTTACAGCAGGTTCATTCATCATTTTCCATATTTTCCCATTCCCCTCTCTCCCCTGTTGCCTTTCTGCTTTTCCCCTTCTCTCTTTCTAGTACTCCTCTCCTCTGCACACCATCCTCTTTTTATATAATATCTATTACATCTCTTTGTTCTTATTTACAGTTATGGTCTCTCATATCAGAGAAACAATTCGATGTGTGCTCATGAGTGTCTGATTTACTTCACTTAAGAGTATGTTCTCAAGGAACATCCATTTATATATGAATGACTCTAGTTTGTCCTTTTTTATGGCAGTGTAATACTCCATTGTGTAGAAAAACCACATCTTCTTCAGCCATTCGTTGGTTGTTGGGCATTTAGGTTGTTTCCAAGACTTAGCTATTACAAATTGTGTTGCTGTGAACATGGTGGTGCATACGTCCTTGTGGTATGATGATTTTAGTTCTTCTGGGAAGATCCCCAGTAGGGGAATAGCTGGGTCAAATGGAACCTCCAGTTGTAGTTTTTTGAGGAATCTCCATATTGATTTCCACAGTGGCTGG
>PVJO010031385.1:0-14394 GCA_004026905.1 Hystrix cristata
CCAGGCCTGCAGAAGTCAAGCAGTTTGGGGATGCTGTGGAGTTGGGGAGGCTCTGAGAGAACTGGCCTAGGGCCTCGCTGGAGTGTAAATTGGTAGGACTCTGCAGAGGGCAATTTTGCAACTGCTCTCAAAATTACAAATGTAGAGAAGCCTTTTGACACAGCCAAACCACTGAACACTTTTGGGAACTTGGTGCGTGCGTGAAATGAGACGAGCACCAAGTTCTTCTGTGCAGATAGTTTGTAATGCCAAGCGATGGGAAGATGGCTGCTGACCCTATAAGAGGCGCGCGCCTTCAGCAGAAAAAAGAAGGAAATGCTTTATGTAATTTAGATTACATCCTGTCAAGTGGGGAAGTCTAGGGGCAGAACTGTGTGGGAAGAACGCCAAGGTCTGTGCACTGAAGCAGGACTTGTGTCCTTACTTGCTTCTACATACGTTAAATAACTTCCCCTGATATCCCTTTGCCTCCAGGTTCACATGAAGGGCGGGGAAATGTCCCTTCCTTGTCTACTCCCTCCACTCTGCCCCGCAAGGCTCATTTGTGCAGTGCAGGAACTATTTACCCAGCCCAGTGTGGACAGCTAACCTTCTAGGAGACCAGCTTCTAGTTTCTAGTCAGAAAGCCGCCTCCAGCTGCTCCCTCCTCCCCCCGGGGACTCATTCCTCCTCTTCCCGTCTCTCCTGCGTCTCGGGGTCTGGGTCTGCCTGGGAAGGAGGTAAGTGGAGTCCCCAGGCTTCCTCCTGTCTCAGCGCTCCATCACCGAAAGCAGCCTCCCCCCAACCCCGCCACTCCTATTTCCCCCTCCGGCTTGGTAACCTGCCAGGGAACTCTGATTGTGCCAGCTGATTGAGGGGCCCTGACCAGAGCCTGGAAGCCCCACGCCTTCTGGGTGATTTGGGGCTGGTCCTTTCTCTTACTTAAATCTCTTCTCTGAGTCACCCTGCCCCTTCCTGGCCTTATTTATGTTGTCAGATAATCATGATGATGGCAGCAGCATCCAGGACCTGTGGGTTTGTGGATGTTGGTATTTTTGTTGTTGTGGGTTTTTATTTTAATTTTTATTAGTACATGTTTGTAGTACATAATGATCGTGTTCATCGTGAGGAATTGGTACATGGATATAACACATCTTAATTCTTTTTAAATCTCCTTCCCCTCTCCTTCCTCCCCTCTCCCTCCTTTCCTGTTTGCAAAAGATCTATCTCTTGTTTTGTTTTCTTTCTTTCTCTCTTTCTGTACTGGGGGTTGAACCCAGGGACTTTGCACTGAGCTACATCCCCAGCCCTTTTTATTTTTTATTTTGAGACAGAGTCTCACTAAATTGCAATCCTTCTGCCTCAGCCTCCCAGAGTGCTAGGATTACAGGAGCTCACCACCACACCCACTTCAATGCTCCCTGTTTTTATTTTTGTCTCGCAGTGCCTGGGATCAAACCCCAGAGTCTGGCACAGGCCAGGCAAGTACCTTACCACTGAACTATGTCCCTAGCCCTGGGGTCTGCTGTTTCAAGTGTTCCGTGTACATCAACTCATTTAATCCTCACAGTAGACGCTCAGTGTGGGTCCTTTGAGCTGCTCTATTTTGCAAACAAGGAAACTGAAGCTCAGGTAGCTAATGTGTCTCACTCAAGGCCACTCAGCTCAGAGGCGGAAGCAGCAGAACTGGAATGCAAATCGAAGCTGTCTGGATCCAAATTGTTCCTCCCCCTCTAGACCTACACAGGTTTCCTTGAAATCTGAACATAACTGCCACGAATCCGCTCACATCGAGTTACTGTTTATCTAGCACACACTGGAACCCAGGCCCGGGCTACACTCACTGAGCAGATGAATACTGAGCCCCAACTAGGGAAAAGGACGGTCCAGCGTTATGCCTCAGGGAAGAACTGACCTAATTGGCTCACCTAAGCCACCCCCCTTCCTTTTTAAAGTTTGCTGTTTCATTTGCAGACTGGGTATTCCTTTTTTTTTTTTTTTTTTTTGTGGTACCGGGGATCGAACTCAGGGCCTCATGCTTGCAAGGCAATCACTATAACCACTGAGCTAAATCCCCAGCCCAGACTGGGGATTGAACCCAGGGCTTTCGCACTGAACTGCATCCCCAGCCCTTTAAAATTTTGAGACAGGCTCTTACTAGGTAGGTCGCTAAGTTGCCCAGGCTGGGCTCAAACTTGCAATTCTCCTGCCTCAGCCTCCCAGGAGGCTGGGATTACAGGTGTGAAGCACCACTGCCGGCTCAAGCAGCCCTGTTGACAGCAGTCAAAGCTTGGGAAGAGGCGTCCGCACTGAACAGATGTGAAAATCAAGGGTGTCCAGCAGGGGACAAGGGCAGCAGGGCCATGCAGGCCTCAGTCAGCCAGGCTGGATCTGTTTCCCTCCTGGTGAAGCCGAGTGATCAATTCAGAGAGACCTGGATTCAAATCTGATCATGCCGGGATCCATTGATCGTATGGCCCTTCTCACGGGCCTGGAGCACTCAGCCTTAGTGTCCCTCTCTGTGAAAAGGGGAAACTCAGCTGACTTCGGCTGTACTGGCTGCGATACATCCATATTTGGTCGGTGAAAATCCTCTGCTTGGAGACCCCCAGAGCCCCGGTGGGCACATCTCTGAGTCCTCTCAGATACTCACACATTCCAGCAACGGGAGGGGTCGTGTTGGGTCCAGAAAGGTCCCCAGGATGTGGCCCTAGCAACTGGGCAGAATGTCACTGCCAATAACCTGGCCCGACTGATGACCTAATATTGTGAAGATCCCTCCCAGGTTATGAGTACAGGTTAAGCATCCTTTATCTAACATGCTTGAAACCAGAAGTGTTTCAGATTTAAATTTTATTTTGAATTTTAGAGTATTTGCATGAGATATCTTGGGCACGAAACTCATGTCAAAATACAAAATTCATTTATGTTTTCAATATCCCCCTATACTCATAATCTGAAGGTAATCTTTTTCTTTTATGTCTTTTTATTAGTACATGTTTACAGTAGGAAGGTAATCTTATACAATGTTTTGAAATAATTTTGTGCATGAAATAAAGTGCTTTTGGTTTGAGGTTTTTTTTTTTTTTGAGACAGAGTCTCACTATGCAGTTCAGGCTGGCCTTGAACCCCATCTAGTTCTGTCTCAGCCTCCCAGAGTGCTGGGATTACAGCCATGCACCACCCTGGTTATGAAACAAGTTTTGTGGTGTAGAATTTTCTTCTTGTGGTATCCAATCAGTGCTCTAGAAGTTTTGGATTTTGGAGTTTTGCATTAAGAATGCTCACCCTGTGGTATTATTGGGTGGAACTTGTTTGTTGACATCTGCATGGAGTGACCAGGCAACCTATTAATGATAAAGGTAATAATAACAAAGTGTCTATATGACCTTCTTTGGTCTCAGTGAGTAGCCTTGGGCCTCTTTTCTACCACATGCCCACCCCAGGACTCAGTTTCCCCATTTTTTAGTACTGGGGATTGAATCCAAGTCTCCATGCATGCGAGACAAGCCCTCTACCATTGAGCTACATCCCTATCCTTGAGACAAATTTAAAATTTTGAGACAGGGTCTTGCTAAGCTGCTTGGGTTGGGCTTGAACTTCTGATTCTCCCGCTTCAGTCTCCTGAGTATAGCTGTGAAAACAGGTGTGTACCACCATGCCCAGTCCAATTTCCCCGCTTTGATATTTTCTATGCCCTGTCCCTCACAGCAGGTATCCCGGTGGCCAGGACGGTAGGTGGAGTCACTGTCTGCCCAGGCTATTTGTTCTCCCTCTTCCAGGGCTGCCACCCTGGCAAAGGCCTTGGATAAAAGGCCAGGGCACCTGTGTCCTGCTTTGTCCTCTCCAACTCACGTCATGCTCTGGCTCCTCCCTGCCTTGGTGCTCCTGGGGGCGCTGGTCACCCCAGAAGGTGAGCCTTGTGGTCCCTCAAAAAGGGAGACATTCGGCCCAAAATTACCCAGGTGGTGAGAGTTGGCTTCCAAGTGTGTGCCCCGGCCCTTCTGCCCAGCTGCAGACGGCTGAGGCAGCAGCAGAGTGGTTGAGAAAGAGCAGGATTCTGGAGCCAGTCTGCCTGGGTTCAAATCCCAGCTCTGCCACTTTTTAACTGTGTGTCTCGAGGCCAGTAACTTAGCTGCTCTATGCTTCAGTTGTCCCATCTGTGACATAAAGATGATAATGGCCCTGGGGCTCGCTGAACAAATATGTTCGAGGAGCTCGGGGCAGTGCCAGGCTGATGGTCACCCTGTATGGCTTGGAGCTCTTGTCTTGCAGATTTCTCTCTAACTGATTGGGATAAGAAAGAGAACCTCAGCGCCCATAATCCCAGCACTCCAGGAGGCTGAGGCAAGAGGATCATAAGTCTGAGCCCAGTTTGGGCAATTTAGTGACTTAACAAGACCCTGTCTCAAAAATTTTTTTTCTTTTTAAGTGGGGACTGGGGCTATAAATGCAAAAACCCTGGGTCAAAAAAAAAAAAAAAAGAACAACTTGTTTTCTCATCTGGAAAATGGGTGCAGAACCAAATTTTGTCCCCTTGTTTGACGCTTGGTAGGCACTCTGCATTTTGTAGCTTATCCAACTATTGGAGGTTGGAGAGCAGCCCAGAACTCTTTTTGTCTCCTTAGAGCCTCTTCTTCACATTCCCCTAAGGCTGGTTGGGCAGAACAAGTGTTGTGGGTGCTGACAGGCCCAGGCCCGGGGTAAGCCCAGCCAGGAGCCCAGGGTTCCAGAGCCAAGGAGGGGTTCACCCACAGCACTGGCCTGCACTCACCTGACTCTGAGGGTGAGGCCTTCTTACATTTTGTGCCCTCAGCATCAACCTGGACCAGGCCTTGGATGGTGATCAAGATAATTTTTTCACCCATGGTTATTTCTTCAAGGAAGGAATTTGTATTTGGCAGATGTAGCGATGGAGAGGACCAGTACTCAAGACTACTAGGCATTCTTTCAAACAACTGCAGTCTCTTTTCTTCTAAATTGTGCCTCTCAACTGAAACCTGCCAGGTTCAAGCTGAGAACCGGGCATGATCTTCAGTGTATAAAATGCCAGTTACGATAATAACCACACTAAGAAAACTCTCCTATGTATGATGAAAGGTGGAAGGGAGCGCATCAAAATATGCCTACTAATTATCTTTTGCTAGAGGGTCTATGGCAGTACTGTCCAGTAGAAATCTAACAGAAGCCATCTATATCATTAAAACTTCTCTAATAGCCACATTAAAAATAAACTAGTGAAATTAATTTAAATGATAGGTATTGTTTCAGGAAGTGCAGCTAAAATATTAACATTTCAACATGTATGTGTTAGTCAGATTCTTGTTACCGTAATGAATTACTGAGATAATCAACTTATAATGAGAAACGGTTTATTTGGGCTCACAAATTTGGAGATTCCAGTCCATGACTGGTTGGGTTCATGGCTTTTGGGCCTGTGACAAGCGAGGCAGCACATTGTGGTGGGAGCGCACAACTCAGAAGACACACTCACCTGCTCATGGTGAGCAGACAGCAAAAGACAGCAAGTGGAAGAGACTGGAGGCCCACAGTCCCCCTCCAGGCCTGGCCCTCAATGACCTAAAGACTTCCCACTAGGCTCCACCCCTTAAAGGTTCCACCAGCTCTCGATGGTGCCGAACCAGAGACCAAGCCTTTAACATATGTGCCTTCTGGGAAAATTTCTGGCTCAGACTAAAGCAATGTATACAATCAATGTAGATTTATTAGTGAGATATCTTACATCCTTTTTTCATGTTAAGTCTTTGAAATCTATTCAAAGGATTTATACTCACAGCACATCTCAAGGGAAATCAGACATGTTTCAAGTGCTCAAGATTCACATGCGGCCGATGGGCATGTATTAGCATATCATTTTTGTAATGTTTTCTTTAGTTGGCTTCTCTGAACTTGCCAATGTTTCAATATGAGGCCTTTGCTTTGGACAGGGTTTCTCTATGTAATGCAGGCTGGCCTTGAACTTGCCAAATTGCCCAGCCTGGCATTGAATTTGTGATCCTCCCACATCAGCCTCCCAAGTGCTGGGATTACAGGTGTGCACCACCATGCGAGCCGTGACTGAGTTTTGACTCAGGAAAAATATACTTATGTGGCTTCCCCTTAAATGTTTCGGATCTCTGGGGAAACTCTCAAAATTAATCAGACATTGATGAACCTGGAAGGCAGAGTTCTGCTCTTTTGTAGAATATTACTGCATTTTAAACCTGAATCACTTTTGGAGTTCAAGGTCTCTCAGGGACTTTGTGTGATCACTGTTGTCTCCAGGACCTAGAATACCTGATACACAGTTGGTGTTCAAGAAATGTTTGTGGAATGAATAAAAGAACCCCTAGTGGTTTCTGTATGACAAATGTGCTACTCTGCTCATTGCCAATCAGAATAAGTCTTCAGGGGTTGGGAGGAGACAGCTGAGAGCAAGCTGGTCCCACTTTGGAGACAAATGATCTGGATTGGTCTGGGGGCAGGTGGAGGCAGGGAGAGAGGAGGGCAGGAGAACAGAGGGCTGGTGGGAAAAGGAGGGCCAGGAGGGAGCTCCCATCCCACCAAAGCCAAGCCCGAGGCCAACCATGTGACATGTCAATACCGTTCTGGGAATAAGTCTGCCCCATGTGACTCCCTTTCAGTCATGAACTGCACCGGGAACCGGACCGAGTGTGTCACCCTCAACGGGACACGGAGTGGAGCTAAAGGCTCCCTTCAGGGGGTCATCTGCATGGCAAACCTCCCTCCCACTTGCACCAACACGTGTTAAAGTCCTTTTGCGTATACACTCTGGTACGCTCCTGCTATTCAGAAAATCACCTGCAAACTTTATGCCTTAAAATGACAACCATTTAACTGTTCTTAGAGTTTATGAGGGTTGGGGAGTCAGGGAGAGCTCAGGCACGCAGCTCTGGGTCCCTCATGTGTTTGCAGTTGGAAGGTGGCTAGAACTGGGACTGCAGGGCCAGGAGCAGCCAGACTGAGCATCTCTCAGACACGAGTCTCAGGAGCTTTCCACATTGTCTCACCACATGGGCTGGGCTGGGCTTCCTCAACATGGTGGCCTCAGGGCCCTTTCCACGGTAGCTGAAGAATCCATCCAGCAAATGAGGTGGTAGCTGACTGGACTTCTGTGACCAAGCCTCAGAAGTCACGTGCTGTTACTTCTGCCATGCTGTATTGATTGAAACGATCACGAGAGTCCTTCTGTTGTCAGGAGGTGGTGGGGAGAAGAGGCCTCGATGCCGCCTGTTGATGTCTTTGAGAATTCGAGGAAGTTTTGAAATATCACCACCATGTGTTTGCAAATTGTTGGGGCAGAGGCTTGTTCGGCAAAGGTTTACGACAGAACCATCTGGCCAGAGGACAGATTAACTCTGAAACTAGCACAGGAACAGAAAGAAGTGGCCCAGCCTTCGACTCCCGGCAGTATGGGGAACTAGATTCTCTGAAGAGTCTTCCTCCTCTAAACGGCGGCAGACTTGAAAGTGTTGGGAAAGGGCCCCCCGCGCCGGCAGGAACAAGGATTATATCACTGGCGTTATTCAGAATTGCTGGTTCATGGTAATAATAAAGAGCAGATTGACTTTAAATTGATACTGATTTTTTTTCAAAGACAATACAGACAATATATTGCTTTACAGCCTGTTCTTGTGGGCAGCTCCTACTAGCCAGCCTCCCCAGCTTGGCATGTTACTGTTTACGGGTGAACTAAATCTTTACAAAAATATTTGTAAAGATTTCCCATGCGATTGGGGGCTTTGGGGAAGTTAGGGAAACGTCCAAGTTTTCCTAAACAAAACAAAAATATGAGCAGAAATCAGAGTCAGAGTAACGAGCAACACGAAGGGAAGAGTGGCCCCGGGAACAAATGCAGACGGCAACCTGCTCTGGGTACCCAGGACGGCAGTGCGGTCGGGGCGCTGAGCCTGAGATTCACACAGAAGCTGGGGACCTTGGAAAGAAGCTGAAAAGACCCCAGGTTGGCAGCACCACCTGAGTTGCTGTCAAAGCAAAGCAAATCCTCTCAGGGAAAAAAGCCCCTGGAATTCCCTCAGATCCTGAACCAAACATGAGCTCGCAATCGGCTCATGAAATGCGCAAGGAAACAAGCACTGTGGGTGAGTGCAGAAACTACAAGCCACATATGTGGACCTGTGAGGAGCCAAGCTATTGCAGTCATTGGCTACAGAACATAGACCACCTCCATGCAATATATTTGAAGGAATAAGGTTAGAATCACTAAATAAACAAAGAGCAGGCAGCAAAACATTGGAGAACATGGTAAGGCAGATTTGAAAATGAATCATATAGAACTCAGCAAGAGATGGGAACATTCAGACAGAAAAAGAGAGATATCAAGGAAGGAGGCCTGGGCTCCGAGCCTCTACCTACATTCTCTCCCACCTCTGCAGGGAGACCCCAAATCCTGAAGGGCTGTACTACCCTGGACATCTGCCACTTGCATGTGAATGACACCCCAAGCCCAGAGGAGTCCGGATTCCGACTCATCGCCAAGCCTGATTGCAACCCCCTGGCTCTTCCCATACAACCAGGTGCTCTTCCTAAAAACTGCACCCACACTTCCCTGGGTCCCTCGCGCTCTTTCTGACCCTGTGTTCCCAGGGAACCCTGTCCCCGACCCTACTCAAAGGAGTACAATTACCCAGAAACACACAGCTCCTGACACTCAGAAGCAGAAAATCCTTTGGCACACATCCACTATTGATTGATTGATTGATCGATTGATTGTAGTACTGGGGATTGAATCCTGGACCTTCACGCTCAGTTCCATTCCCCAGCCCTTTTTGTTTTATTTTTTTCAAATTTGAGACAAGGTCTTGCTAAGCCACTAAATTGCCCAGGCTGGGCTCAAACTTATTACAAGCGTGCACCACAGCAATCGAGTAAACATCCACGCTCTATCCCAACATCCACCACACGTCTGCAGAGGTGCGTGAATTTCAAACAGGAACATCCTTTGATTTAAGTGAGATTAGAGATTCAAACTTGATTTAAGGAACAAATCTGATGATCATTTTCTTTTCTCTACTACCTTGCTTGTGAAAGAAGACTGGTTTGCCAATAGTCTTCTTTTGGATTACCAAAGAACATTCGCTACACTTTTTGTCTGTCAGAAAAGAGACATGCTAATTGAAAGAGTATTTCCTGGGGCAATAGTTTGTTTTTTTTTTATTAAGTGATTCAACTGAATAGAATTATCCAAGTTTTAGAGGTGAAAAAGGCAATTTTCCCTGGACAGAGCAGCATTCTCTCTGCTCCAGCAACGTGGAAGATGCCTTTTTTTAGAAACTTCTCAGCAAGAACCATTCTGCAATATAGAACAGGATCCACTTGCTGAATCTGCAAGCAAACCAGGAACAGTCTCACCTCCACTTTCTCCAATTCCCAGCTGCTGACAGGTTTACTTTTGAAAACTAAGCAGTGGATTAAGTTAATTATCACAATGAAGAAGAAACAAAGGTAGACGTGGGAGCTTGAAATTTACAATACAGAAAGGAAAAGGGCAAAATAAGATTGCTGACCATGGGAACGTGGAATGTGGAATTTTTGCATATTCGCTTCCTATGGACACAGACACATAAAGCGGCCACACACACATTGATTCTCAAATCTATATTCGGTGCTTGGGAAAGGCAAGTGCAAATGCACAAACATACAGAAGCACAAACTATGTGTGGGCGTTACTGACATCCACGAACATCCCCAGCTGCGCACCAACATATCCAAGCACCCCAAACTTTGCTGGAAACAGACATATCAAGTCACAGAAACACACAGACCCACAAAACCAGCCTTAAACACGTACACAAAAATACATACAACCCTTCATACCCACGTGCATTTCATAGACACCTACTCATGCAGGGCCCACAGGAGTACACACACAAAAACACACACACACACACACACACTTTTACCCCCTCACAGACAGCTGCAGAAACACAGACAATTCAACACAGGCACACACAGCCGGACGCGCACTCTGAGAAACAGTCTTGCGTACCAGGCCTGACAAACAGCGTCACTGCAGAAGGGCACACACAAAAACACTTTTGTGCCCTCAAGGGCAATAATGATGTGCCCAGAAACTTGCATGCACACACCTGAGTGTGCACACACACTACTTGTCTTTGTCTCCAGTCCCCACACGGCTGTCACCCACACCAACCCGAAGGCCACCATCTGTTTCATCCGCTCAGACCTCCACCACTGTGGCCCTCTGCCCTGTCCGGAGGACAGCAGGCATCACTGGTGAGGGCCATGTGGACAGAAACAGCACCTGAGGCGCAGCAAGACCTTTCCTTGCCCTCCTACATTTGTAGCCTCAACTTTCCTGGCCACGCAAGACAGAAGCTCCACCGAGTGAAAGATTAGTTTTCCAATCCAACGGCATGTTTTACTTATCGCTAAATAACAGTCAGCTTAAAACTTTATGACTTTACCAGTCACAATAGGGTAAATACTGTATGATTTCACATAGATGAGACATCTACAGTTGTCAAAATCATGAAACAGAAAGTCGAACAGTGATTGCCAGGGTTGTGGGAGGAGGGAATGAGTTGTTTGATGGGCGTGGAGTTTCAGTTTTGCACAGTGAAAATGTTCTAGAGATCTGTTACACAACCATGTGAGTACAGTTAGCACTACCGAAGTGTATATTTAAATATGGTTAAGAGGATAAGCTTTATGCTAGGTTTCTCTTAAACCACAATTTTAAAAACTTCATAGTGATTTGTTATTTCTCATGATTCTCCCCTGGCTGGGCTCAGTCAGCGGCTCTTCTGCTCCCCGTGGTGAAAGCTGAGAGTCCTCATGTGGCTGCAGACCCCCGGGAACTCCACTCCAGGCGGCCTCTCCTTCGCCAGGGCCTCCTGTTGGTGGCTTGGCTTGAGCTTCCTCGCAGCAGGGTCACTGGTGGGCCCCGAGAAGAAAGAAGTGGACACGGGTGTTTTAGTTACCTTTCCAGAGTTAGTGGTTTGTAAGAGAGCAGATTTAATACAGAAATTTATAAGTTACAATATTAACCCATAAGCCAAATGCAGGAAGTGCCAAATGTCTGTCTATGCACTGGAGACCCAAAAGATCCAATCAAGGGCTGGGAGCCCACAGCACTGTCTCATGTACATCTGTGTCTGCAGATGATGGCTGAAAAATCTTTACTGGAACCAGAATACGATGCTCGCAGCAGAGATGAAGACCAGAGCTCCCCCGAAGCAACAGCAGCCATCCTTGACGACAGCAAGGTCCCGAGCTCTTTTCTTGACGAGAACAGCCGAGGTCTTTTCAGGAGAACCAGCCACAGCAGAGCTTCTCCTGGGAAACAGCCCGCAACTATCTTCTGTCCCCGTTCTCCTTTATGTTATGTTGGCAGCAATCCTCAGGTGGATCCTCTACACCCAGAATCACACCACTGGGCGTGTCCAGCTGGGTGTTCTGGCTCAAGTTGACCACAATAAGGCCACCAGGCCTCTTAGAGATAGTTCAGCACTGGCACAGACTCATTTCTCCCTCAGTCTGTTGACCAGAGTGCGTCACAAACACATCTCTGGTTTAAGGGATGAGGGAGCAGATTCTACTCTTGATATGGGAATGGCAAAGTCACGTTTCGCAAGCATGCGCTGGATGGGAAATACGCTTGCAGCCATCTTGGTTTCTATGGCACCATTCTGGGCAGGGAGCCCTCTAGAGGCCCTGTCCATCTGCCCCCACGTGGAGGAAAACCAGACCCTTCTGTAAGTGGCAGTGGAGTTGAACTGAGCTCTCGGCTGCTTTCCAGCAGCATAAACAGGAATAGTAAAGAAAGGTACCAGGCTCCGGTGCTGGGCATCTCTGGGTGCCCACGGAAGTGTTGGCAAAGCTCACAAGGTTACTCATAGGCAGGTGGGGGAGACCTCACAGGAACAGAGGTCACAGCATATTCATTTGACCCCTAAGGGACAAGGCAGGGTATCAAGAAAGGTTTTCTGAAATGTGCCTTGCTGAGCAATGACCAGCTCTGGATGAATTACAGGGGCATCTCAGGCAGAGCGAATGCCAACAGGGTGACATCCTGGATGACATCCACCCAACAGGGTGACATCCAGGGATTTGGGGAGGTTCCACTGGGTGGTGAGTCATGGTTGCCTTCCTCATCGGCCCACCCTCCACATTTCTCTAGCCTTTGGGGATGGGAATTCCGTCTTCTGGAGAAATGGGTCCTGCATGGCCTCCACGGATTGCAAATTGAGCAACTCCATCTCTGCCTTCACCTATGGCATCGGCCTTGGCTTCTGGGTCGCCTGTTGCTGAGGCAACTGCCAGGAACCCACTCGGCTTGGTACACTGCCACCAGAAAGGAGGGTGATGATGGCTGAAGAGGTGGTGGGGTGACTTTGGAGGTGAGCTCGTCCTCAATTGAGGAAGGAAGGTGGATAGGAATATCCCTCAACCCCATTCCCCTATTCCCAGGCTCCCCTAAGTCACCCTGACCCCAGCTTGGCGGGAAGTCCCAATTAAGTCATCCCCTTGTGGCTGAGCCTGTGTGTGCTGAGGGCGTGGGAGGTCCTGAGAGTCCCCTTGGTGACCTTCAACCTGCCCCGTGCAGCAGCTCTGCCCACCTCACGCACCTATTTCCTACATGCCAGCCTGGGTCCTGCAGCTCCTCCTCCTACATGCAGTGTCCCTGTGGGGAGACACAGTATGTCTGCTGGACTTGATGTTGGGTGCAGGTAATAGCAGCAGTGTATGTACACAGTGTGTGTGTATGTATGTACACATGTACGTGCAAAAGTGAGCCTCAGCACACTGGTTCTGGATAAAGACATGCCTGAGTTCAGGGTCTCATCCCACTCATTTACTCTGTGTGGCCCTAGAGAGCAAATTCATCTTTTTGAGCCTCAGTTTTCTCTCTGGTAAATGAGCGGACACACACCTCACAGGTTTTTGTGAGGACCATGTGAACTCATGAGAGAAGCAATGGAGTAGAGAGCACAAGAGCAGGACTCCACAGCCAGGCTGTCAGGTTCAAATCCTGGATTTGCTACTTACAAGCTGGGTGACCATGGGCAGGTGGCTTTGCCTCTCTGTGCCTCAATTTTTCCATCTGACATAGGAGAAAAGAATAGTCCCTAAATCACAAGACCGCTGTGAGAATTAGACAATCCACTGGGCTTCTAGAAGAGCACTAGCTGAAAGCAGTACAATGTGATTCACACATACAATTTAAAGTTTTCTAGTAGCCTCATTAAAAAAGTAAAAAGTAATGGGAAATTAATTTAATAACATATTTTATTTAACCCAACATATCCAACAGTTATCCTTTCCAACTTGCAACAATATAGGGAATTTTAAATGAGATATCTTGCATTTGATTTTTCCTAAGTCTTTGAAATCTGGTGTTTATTTTACACTCACAACACGTGACAGTTCAGACTCACTACATCTCAAGCACTCCGTGCAGCTAGTAATTTCCAGGCAAGCGCATCAGTCCAGATCACGGCAAGAGCTCCGAGTGGCATCGCAGTGAGTTTAAGCCAGTGTCGGTGGGAAGAGGAAAGACAGCTCCGTTCAGAAATATTAAAATGTGTGTGGGGTTGGGGGTTGTGCATCTTGGAACTGGTGAGACTCAGTGAGCGTTAGTGGCCGTGAGTGCACGAGCCTCTAGACATCATTGTCCAGGCAATGGTTGTGCTGTGGTCTTGGGGAGTGTCCTGTGTGTGCATGTGTGAGCTTCTGGGGAGACTGTGTCTGTGCACAGGATGGGGGGCAGTGTGTGTTGTGTGCCGGCTTCAGGGACATCAGTGGAGCTGTGTGTGTGTGTACACATGTGTGTGCACATGTGTGGGTGTGTGTGAGAATATATCTGTGCAGTGACTTACAAACATGATTCTGCAAGGGTATGTACCCTGTTCAGGGCAAAATGAGACAAGTATGGATCACAGGGCTGAATCTGACATTTCTTTTTTCTCCCACTTTTTTGGGGTACTGAAGATTGAACCCAAGGCCTTTGCACTGAGCAACCTCCCCAGTCTTTTTTTTTTTTTTAATTTTTATTTTGGGGCAGGTCTCACTAACTCACTAAATTGCCTAGGCTGGGGTCGAGCTTGCAATCTCCCTGCCTCAGCCTCCCAGAGTGCTGGCATTACATGTGTGCACCATCACACCCGGCTTGACATTTCTTTTAACTTTTTTTTTTTTAGTTATAGGGAAGTTCAAATATAAATAAAAGCGGAACAATTTAATAAACCCCATGTATACCCCTCACTACACTCTGATAATTATCCACCTGTACACTGACCTGAATATTCAAGCAAATCAGATATGGCGTTTCTTCAGCCATTTGTACCTTCCCAAAACGTAAGGATTTAAAAGTCAACTCCAATTATGAGGAGTTTTAAATTTAAAAAAAAA